>JALPQI010008717.1:0-39403 GCA_025490895.1 Thaumatotibia leucotreta
AACTTGGTGTGTGTGACAAAAAGTGTACGGAAAAATAATACAAGATAAGTTTATAAGTTTTGTAATAGAAATTATTGTTCTATATATTGAGCATTTGCACATTTGGCGTGAGCTGAATTCATATGGGAAGGTCACTTTACCGTTAAAGTTTATGATGATATACAGTTTGTTGCCGTCGCGCTCTTAATTTATATTCAAAATATTTATAATTTATAACTATATTTCTTAATATTTTATTACGGTTACGGTTAGCCATTTTGGAACAAGTCATGGATTTATACTTATACGACTGCAATATAACTTTATCTTAAGTAAAGGTTTTTATATGGACTACAATTGTCCGCCATTACTAAGCCGTCAATTACTAGTCCGCCACTTCATTTGTACCGTTTCCACGATGTAACGTCCATGGTTTTTTTCTTTTAAATAGTACTGTGATGCTCACGAAATGGCGACTTATGTTTTATAATATTAACGTAAAATCTACTTAAAATCGTATGACGTTTTATAACCGTAACTTAAAATCAGTTTAAAAACATATAGTTAAATAAAAGGAATGTAACAGGTTCGTCAACAACTAAAGTTTTTGTTTAACGTTAATATAACCAACTGTTGAATAAAAGGTAGATAACAGTCCCGCTGATATCTTTTTGTCATATTGAAGTTACCCTCAATACCGCTATATAACTGTCGAGATAAGGTTTTATGATATCTTTTATACAACAATAAAATTATATAGACGTTGTCAAAATGACCTTATTACGACGATTCGGTTTTTTCAAAACCCCTTATAAGACGAAAACGTTTACACAACTTTGAATCTCATTAAGTAAACGTTTTTATTAAAACCATTACAAGATTGTTGTATAATTAAGTCGCAAAAACGTTTATTTACTATAGTAATTAGACTATTTGGTCGGATGACTAAACTATCAGATTTATAACGTTTATTTGACTAACAGGTTAACTAAAAACTACTATAAAACTCTTACATGGCTAAAGGTCGTATAACTCTTGATTTATATGACTTCTTTGCTAGTTGGGTTATCAACTACGTGTACCAATATATCCAAAAGCTCTTACATCTCTCACGGGATTCGTGTGATAAAGCTGCCACTAAAGTCACGGCGGTTGAAACACTCGGAGAAATGCCAAAACCATCATCATCATCATCATTACTTAAAAGCTACGCTCTTGTCCGTGGAGTAATCGCCATTCCTCTCTATTCTGTGCAAGCCTTTTGACATCTGAATACGACTCGACAGCTACTTTTTGCTTTAATTGGCTGAGGTATGTAATTCTTGGCCTTCCTCTACTTCTCTTGCCCTCGATCTTCCCCTCTAGGATATTCAGAAAGAAGCTGTCGTGTCGTATCAGGTGCCCCTTCATCGTGCCTCCTATTTTTTACTGCCCAAATACGTAAGGTTAATAATTTAAAGCTTTAACAGAGCTGTCAAATGGTCAAAGGTTTAACTTGTTAGGAGAAGTTTTTGAATAGGGGGGTTACTATTATTGATCTAAACGGTTACACGTGACGAAATATTGATTTTTGTAATAAGATCATAATGTACAGTCAAACTTAATTAAGATAATCTGGTAAAATTTATGAAACGAGATTTACCTAAGCCGATTCGTGTTTTGTATTAGATTTAATTATTTTGGCATTATATCGTCGGTTGACAAGCAAAACTCACTAAGTAACAAATACCTACTTGAAATAGAGATCGTATCTAAGTTCTGATTCAATATTGATATAAGAGGTTGCGAAGAGTAATGACAGTTTTTATAGTGAGTTTTGGTTGTCAGCCGACGATATGTGAGCGGTTTAGTAGAAACGTCCCATTCTGTCGTTTGCCATAAGGGCGCTTAGACATTTAATTCGTATAAAGGTACAAGCCAAATCCGTCCTTATGGTGAACTACAGTCAAGTGCAAAAATAAGTATCGAAAGAATCCGCTCATAAATATGTTACGACGTTCTTATTACACAGAGTGCACTGGGACATATTTTTGAACATTTTTGTATACACCTGATTTTGTCTTTGACTGTACAAAGTTTTTACTAAAACACTCATATTCGATTCGTTAGTTGAAAGTGAAAAAAATGTAAACAAACCTAAAACTTGCATTATTTCATAATCACGCACTTTTAGAACACAATCTTGGTTTTATCACCAACTTAAAACTTTAAATCTGAAGTTCACATAAGAATTTTGTTAAAATTATTGATATTTATAGTATTAACGTAAAAATATATCTGCGAACGTGTTTCATAATATGTGAAAGACGTCAAATGCTATGGAAAGTCAGCCATATTGTTTACTTTTTTTTACTCTACTGACGATTGATATACTAAGAAAATATCGCAAATCGACTTGGGTACATCTCGTCTCAAAACCTATTAGATGTAATTTAATTTAGTTATAAATAGCTTTAAACTTATTTAATTTTTGTATTATTTATAATTATAATGCTAGTGAATACTTTTAATTTGTATCTATTCCAAACCCAATATCAGCAAAAGTGGTTACATATTCACATCATCAGCCTATGCGTATGGACGCATTAGGACGTAAATGCCCATAATCACCACTCTTGGTAAGCGGATCCACTATGATGACGGTGCTGCCCATCATCAATCTTTTATCAAATCATCTTATATTTCTTTATCATTCTTTATTTTCAAATCTGTACAGTTTATATACTTAGATTAAATCTAACGTCTAATATTGGTCCTTGCAAGGATCCTGGCGGCATTTCCATTTTATTTTATTTATTTTTTTAATTACATATTTGCTGTGATTAATATAAGGTACAGAAGTGTTTTTAAATATATCTGAAAGTCGCTTATGTTTCTAATGCTAAAAAGTCGAATGATTACAAAGTTGAATCTATTGTAAATATTATATTTTAGACAATCTTGGGGCAAATTATTAATTGTAACTACTTTTGCTGTTAACTGTACTTAGAACCTCGCAAGATAAAAATACCTTAGAAAAATGAACCTATGAAGTTGTAGAAACTTGTTACAAAACGTTAGCATATGTGTAACTTACGTTATATGCATCTAGCTTGTATTCACATACCATATTCATAAACGTCTGCTAAGGGTGAAGACATATATCAGCATGCGTACGCATTTTGTCTCATGAAATTGTCCGTTTAGTATGAAACGTGTAAACATGCGTACGCGTGCGGAAAGCTGGACGCGGTCCCATACTAAACTTACATTTTCTATAGACAAAATGCGTACACATGCTAATAAATGTGTCTTCACCTTAGCAAGCCCATAAGTATCGTTCGTTCCTTTCGGTGATATAGACATATTGGTAAGACTGAAAGGGACAAACAATAGTTATCGACTGACGACTTGCTAAGTTATGTGACGTTTATGAAGAAGGGCTATAGTCGCGACCGAGATGCATAAGTAGTGTAGAAATGCTAGTATCCGATCTTAGTTATTGTCGTATTCAATCAAAATCTACCACTTTGACTTATTTGTAGTGTGCTATCACCATGCGGGCTTTTATTGAAACCGAGCCATGAGAAGAGGGCAAATGTGCGTCATTGTTCGCAATAATGTGGATATGACTCCAAAGTTGATTAAATGAATAATGAAAGGAATACTTTCTTGAAATTTGATTTCGAAGCTTTAAGGTGACTATTTACAAAGGTTTTCATAGTTACCGGTGTCAAATAGGTAATTTTCCGAAACTGAATAAATGATTAATTAGTCAATCAAATTTGGAGTCATGTCCATATGATTGCGAACAATGACGCACATTTGTCCGATCTCTGGTAATGAGATATGTATGTTTTTTTTTTTTATGTGACGAAGGTAGACAACTGAGCTCTCAGCCCACCTGATGGAAAGCAGGAACTGAGGCCCATGGACATAGTGACAAAAAAATCGCCTATGCGCTGCCTCTGAGGACTTAGATGGATTGCCTCCTATGCCAGTAATTACACCGGCTATCTTACCCCCAAACTCAAACACAGCAGTGTAAACACTGCTATTTAGCGGCAGGTTAACGGGTAAGACGGTGGTAGCTATCCGGGCGGACCCTGCACGAGGTCCTGCCTCAGTAATTTTTTTCTTGTCACTTGTTGCTATGATCGTTCTTCCAGATTATTCTTAAAATTATAGTTTAATAATTGCAATACCTACTTTGATTTTTCTGTCAGTTACGTGATTTTTCCATTCGTGATTTTCACACTAATCGTGTCAGTTGAGCGTGTTGCATTATTTCGAATAAACTATGCAGCTTTTGTCCTTCGTTCTTTACTTTGATTTCAGTTTAATTCTTTAATATTTTCTTCGGTTACCGCGAGGATTACTCATGAAATAAAACTATGAAAACGGATAAACTCGCGTATATTAACTAATTTTAACTTCATTCCGACGTTTCGAACACTTTACAGGGTTCGTGGTCTGCGCATGACATTTTATTTCATTAATTCTTTAATTTGGTATCATGTTAATTCTTAACTTGAGTTAAGTTCTTAACCCTAAACTTGGCAGATTTTTAAAAGATCATGCGTTCTAGCCTCCTTGCCGCTGTGTAGAACAAAACATTCTGTCTTTAAAAAAATACAAAAAGTGGGTCAAAAAGTATGATAATACACTGCCAAGTTAGGATTAAAATTAATTTTTAAACCTTTTTTTATGATTTATTAAGTTTAGAAGAAATAGTAATCCTTAAAATTCATCTTTTTCTAAAAATAATTAATAAAACACAAAGTGGTACCTTTTAGTTTGATACGACTTGATATAGGTACTTAAATAGAGGTTCTACAGAACGATATTTTTAGACTGCTATAATGGCTCGGCACGACCACTATATGTGTCATCGATGATCAAAGTTCTCAATCCGTTATACGAACATGTAAAGAAAGCAATATTGTTATACAAATAAAAGTATCTATACATGTACGTTGTTTTTTGTTGTTAATCCTTTATAGCGCCGTGTGGTGACGGCAGTAAGAATAAATTTGTCACCACCCCAACTCCTCCTGCGGGTGTCGTAAGAGTCGACTAAGGGATTGAAGTGTCACTGACCATTCTACAAGATTGATGATGGGCAGCAGCATCATCATAGTGGACACATTACTGCGATCGCCAATCCACTTGCCCAGCATGGCGATTATGGGTATTTACCTCCTAATGCGTCTATACGCATAGTTAATAGGAGAGGCCTACGTCCAGCAGTGGACTAACATAGGCTGATGATGATGATGAAATCCTTCATTTTTTTTAATAGTGAGTCGTGTGTTTGTTGTTAATATTACTTCAGTTAACTTGTTACATACCCTAGATAGCACCCCCCACACCTTCTCTGCTTTGCCTTAAGGTTGACTGGTAGAGAATGCCCTTGGCATTAAGTTCGCCTTTTGTACGTTAAGATTTTCTTTTGTGCAATAAAGTTTAAATAAATAAATACCTTGGGACATCTCACACAAATCGACCTAGTCCCACGGTAAGCTCAATTAAGGCTTGTGATGTGGGTACCAGGCGACGATAATATATAATAGATAGATACATGTAGATACTTAAATACATAGACAGCCATGACCAAGGAACAAATATTTGTGATAAATAAATACACAAATAATGCCCTCGCCGGGATTCGAACCCGGAACCTCCAGCTTCGTAGGCAGGGTCACTACCAACTAGGCTATAGAGGCTGACAAATAAATAAATAAATCCTTTGGTAAGCTGTAATTGCAGCCTATTGACACTTACTCCAAAAGTCGCCATCATAATTGGAGAGGCCAGGGTCGCGTTGTATAAAGTTACAATTTCGCTGTTTGCCTCTCTAACGCACGCACGTATTGGCTAGAAAGAGAGGCAAACAGCGAAATTGTAAATTGTAACTTTAAAACGCGACCCAGCAGTGTTATTCACTAAGGAAACCGCCTTGCTAACAGAGCTGTGTCAGCGCTGCGGCAGCGTCGAGCCTAAAAATGGTATTCACTAATGCACTTTAAAGGACACTAGCGCTCGGCGACGAATGCGGCGTGAGCTGGAACTACACTGCGTCGAGAGTTACCGCCTACAGTTCGACGACGAGCTGTTCTACGTTAGTGAATACTGTTTTTCGCAGCGCTGCGCTCGACGTTGAAGTGAAGGCTGTCTCGTCGTCGAGCTCGTTGACGAACGCAGCGTCGAATGTGTCAATAAGAGAATAGCATAGCAGTGCTCATAAATATCTGAGCAGGTCTTTATTGTCATAGATACATTAGATTGCAAGTTCAGATATAAGTGCATTTTTGCGATAGTTTTATTAATAAAATACTTGTTTTGCCCTCCGGCCGGCAGACAACACATTGCCGGCCGCTGCGCTTAACTAAGTTGCCGCCTGCCGGTTTCGTTGAGCAGAAATAGTTATTTGCAGACATCGGATTCCGTGGGGCGAAACTTCTTGACAGCTAGGGACTTCCTATATCGATAAATACTTGTTCTATAGACTAGTGACCGCCCCCAGCATTGTGTGTGTTTTTTTGTAACTATTGATCACTTTATGAAATTTCGTTATGCTCCTATAACCTCCACAGAAATTGAAAAGTCTTCTAGCCACCTGAAATGGATTTTTTTTCCGTTTTCACTGAAACGCTTAACGCCCGAATATATGGAAAAAAATCTGGTGGTTTACTTTAACAATAATAGATCGGACAGTCGTAAAAAAAATTGAGATGAATAAATTTTTAAAAACGTTTTCAAAAAAGAAGAATAAAATTTAGCTGCTATTTTATTATATGAGTAAATTGGGTAATACTATTTTAATAAAAAAAAATTTTGTAAGCAAACCTTTGTGTGATCACTAGTATTTAGAAAAAGTATCGATAAATGAGTATATCGGTATAGGAAGTCCCTAGCTGTCAAGATCTTTCGCCCCACGGAATCCGATGTCTGGTTATTTGTTATACAAGGGTGCAAAGTTGTATTTTACCCGCGAGTATGAAATTGAAACACGAGCAAGCGAAAGGATTCTATAGTTGAACCACGAGCGAAGCGAGTGGTTCTAAAATAGAATCCTGAGCGCAGCGAGTGTTTTAACATACGAGAAGTAAAATACATTTGCACCCGTGTGTAACACAAAACTTTTCCCCTCACTATAGCGAGGAAACTCAAAAAAGGTAATTATTTGTTCACATTACAATCATCATCGGGTTAGTGATAATAATTTTCCAAATGCATTATGTATTTAATGCAAGATTTTGTCGCAATAAACTTAGCACGAAAAAGTAAACGCAGCACGATTTTAACACATTCCTGTAGTTGCACACCAACGCCAATGCATTATTAAATCATTCAAATTCATTATTTTTACAAAATTATAACAGAACACCCTGAAAGTTGTTTAGTTTACTATTTTTATGCGTGTTCGAGTCGGTAAATAAAGATTATAACCTATAATATTCTTTGACAATGTTGACGTTGACATTTTCTGCGTTTTGTGATTGCATCTAGTCATCTTATCATCATTCACTAAAACAATTGTTACTTATGGCATTTTAGGATTTATATGTTAAAATCATCATATTATGTAAAGGTTTGTATTTTACACTAAATTCTCAAACAAATTATTTAATTATCATTAATATGGAACAATTTCCATGAGCATTTTACGTTTTGTTATTCCAAAACCAAGGTCATTACTTTGCCACACAAGTGAATAATATGCGTTTTTACACGTTCGTATTAAAGGATAAACGAGCACTTTACGAGCTAGTGAGGGGAAAAATAGTATACACACCTCGGCCGTTAAATGGGAAAGCCTCGGATCACATGTTTGTTTGGCCTCGGCCTACAATTACAGTCATCCGAGACATTTCCCATATTATTATAAACGGCCTTGGCATGTAATCTACTATTTTATGTAGGTAGTGAGTTATCCGAAATATAAAAAAATATATCTATCTATCTATCTATTCAGCCCGTATCCACCCACTGCTGAGTATAGGCCTCTTCTTTATTACGCCACTCTTCTCGGTCCTATGCTAACCTCATCCACATCTTATTTGTTGTGCGGCAGATATCGTCAGACCAACGTGGCAGGAAGAACTCACCAAGACGCACTGGCCAGCGTGGTGTTTTATGGCTTTCGAACCCTTCTTCGAAAATATGAATTACGCCCAAAAAATATATATTTGACCAAAACTCGTATAACATTTCTTGCCTCTTTTAGTTTCAAGAATATTTTTTCCTTTCCGCACGGGAACCTTATATTTCGATACGTCTGATGGCGAAAGTACAAACGACACTTGCACTAATGTTTGATAAATAATTATCAACAAGGCACTTTATAATAAAGTAACACAAATCAAATTATTTATTAACTAAATATTTTGATTTGTACTTTATGTTTTTCCCCAGTAAAGCTTGTTCACGAAATAAAGTAGCCATCGTAAAATCAGTCTCTACTGTTACGCAACAGTCCCATGTAGTTCTAACAGCCAATGGGACTGTAAATTGATTCTTCTGTTTTATGTTCAACAATCCAATATCCAAAAGCATTCGCTGAAAAGTCGTCAACATCAAAATAACTTCAGATAATGCTTAATGCAAAAGTTCATGCCCAAAAAAGTGCGAACTTCCGAGACGATTCCAACAATTTTAGTCTTGAAATAATTAATAAAAATTGTAGACACGAGATTCACAGTTTATTATAGTATCGCTATTGTAATTTAGTTAAGACCCATTGGGAAACTAAATGACCCAAAATGGTAAAATAAGAAGAAACACTACTTAAATCCAGAAGTTTAAATAAAAGTCCATAATTATGGAGAAATTGATATAACGTCAATGCAGGTAACTCAAGAACATAAGACACATATAACGGACTTTCCGTAAAAATAAAACATGCCGGACTTAGCCGCACTGACCTTAAATATCAACCACAGCGTCCGAGAAGATAGGCCAAGAACAATTCTTTGTAATAATATACTAATATACATATAGGTACTATAAATAACATAAAAATAAATAATTATACAGGAATGGCTACTTTATTTCGTGAACAAGCCTTAGTCACACTATTTAACCCTTCGTATGTCTAAGCACTGATCAGTGACGAGCTGACGAGGAAACTATTAGAAAAAAATATTCGCGACAAACGAGGGGTTAATACTATATAAATTATGAATATTGGATGTCTATCAAAGAAAAAACGACCAACGTACGTCCAAGGTGGGACCCACCTATATGACATCCAATATTTATGGGTATGACCGTATAGCAGGCACGCGACGATTTAAATTTTGGGTCCTACAAAATAAAATTCAAATAACTTTGAAAAAGATAACGTCATGGGTCGTTATGAGAAAAAAAAAGAGACACGGCGATACTCGTTCGGCGGTGATAACTAATAGCTGGGCGAGTATCGCCGTGTCTTTTAATTACAAGGGAGTGCGTATCTTTTGTTCGTGTTTATAGCCCATAGTTTATAGCTTAGTACCTCGCGGTGAGACCAGTGCCTAAAACTAGGACAATGCGCCTTACGAGGATACTAATGATTGTAAATCCAAATAAAAGCCATTAAATCATTAAAATAATGTATCCTTGATCAGAGCTCATTAATAACTAAAGGCAGGTAATCCAAAAACATTTAACATATTTTTACTTTTGTTATTTTAATAATACTTTCACAATGATCACAATTAATTATGTTACATCAATAGGGGCTAAAAGAAGAGACAATATAGGTACTATATCACAATGTTGTTGCGATATATAGTCCTTAATAAGAAACACTATACTATAATTATTTGTGTAACCTAACAAAATAAGTAAGTAACATTTACTGACATTTTTTCAAAGTGTAGGTGTACTACACTACACTTAAAATTATACTTAATGTCTTTTAGAAAAAGTTATCAATTCTTTAAAATCGAACGCTTGGAAAGTCTTGGGATCAAAGATGGTGCAATTTTTCTGAAATAAGTGACAGTGATTACTTCTGTAGTCATCACGCTTTTCGGCAAATTTGCTGCTTTTTGCACGTTTTCCAAATCGTACGCCCAGAAATGATGAGGACCCTTGACAGCTGTTCTTTGCTTCGTATAATCAGCTGTTACATCTCCTGTTATTGTTGCTTCGTATTCTATTTTCACATTTATAGTACATTCTTTATATTTATGATTTTCTTCTGCGTTAATAGGCTCAGATTTTGTTATGTTTTTGCCCCATTCAGATTTTTCTGTAGAAATTTGCTTATTGTCATCGTAGTATATAATATGTGTTACTTTATCCGCGACTGATAGACTACCAGCTTGAGTCCATTCAGTTTTTATTGTCATATTTGTAGGAAAATCAACGTCTTTGCATTTTGGGTTTGGTGTGATATCTAAATATTTTGGTGTGACAATTCTTTTTACTTCTTCCCATTCGTCGTACTTCTCATATAAGTCATTCTTTTCTCCGGTTCTTTTGACGTATACAAAGTCCGGTTTGGTTCTATCGCTCGTGTAAATTTCAACGGCTTTTTTCAGCGGTGCATCTTCAATCCCAAAAGACTTTCGCTCGACGTCAGATATGACGTTAGTCTGTATGGCACCACGAACGTCGATTAATACTGGTTCTTTCGTCACGTCGATATCGATGATAAAGTCGGCATTGGCTAAAGCCACGAGTGACAGAAAGTAGAAGAGAGTCATGGTCAAACCTGTGAAATAAAATAAAATAACATTGTTAAATCCTTTAATTAATAAATATCTAAATATCTTGGGACATCTTACACAAGTCGACCTAGTCCCACGGTAAGCTCAATTGAGGCTTGTGATGTGGGTGCCATGCGACGATATAATATACCTATTGTATATTAGGGTGCTTCTTATTTTTGCAATTTTGTAGGATGTTCGAACCAATAAAGAAGCTCTTTGCTCTCACGATTGCAATTTTCTATGGGGCACCCTCTCATTTTGTTATTTGATAAGTAAACCATATTTGTTTTTTTTTTTCAATTATTATTAGGTACCTATACAAAAATTAGGGGTCGCTACCGAAGTACGAAGTTCGAGAAAGGCAAAATGATTAGTCGTTTTTTAGGGTTCCGTAGCCAAAATGGCAAAACGGAACCCTTATAGATTCGTCATGTCCGTCTGTCACAGCCGATTTACTCGGAAACTATAAATGCTACAGTAACAAAATTTGGTGAGAATATGTGTTATATGAACCGCTACAGGCTTATGATACTAAATTGTAAAAAAAAACCATTGGGGTGGGGGCCCTCCATACATGTAGGTACCTAACTGAGAGATAGAAATTTTTTTTAGTTGTAGGTATTAATAGAAAGGTCTTTGAAAATGATATGAAGGTTTATGAATCTTATTTTTATTTAAGCAAATCGTTTTCGAGATATCAGCTCTCTCTGAAAAATGTGTCCCCCCCTCTATTTTTTAAACTACGCGATATAAAATTAAAAAATATATATATTTTATGCATATTAATAAACTCTATCAACCATTTTTGGTTTGATTAAATATATATTTCATCGTCATCATTATATCGGACGAAAGACGTCCACATACAGTTAAATCAACCTACCTCAAAAACTATAGGAGATAATTAAATTATTTAATTATAATGTATGTGGACGTCTTTCGTCCGATATAATGATGACGATGAAATATATTTTGGCTTTTTGAAACTTTTATAATTGTATGGACATTTCCAAACCAATCTATTGTTTTTGTATCGATAAATTCAGGCAACATGCTAATTTGAAATATTTTTTAGCATAGGTGGAATCTTTTTTTTAATTGGTTTACATTGTCAATTCCCTGTATTTATTTTATCATAAATTATCAAATTTATTATTAAAATACGACATAAAATTTAAAAAAAAACAATATAAGGACTTAACTTAACTACCTATAAATAAAAAATTTGGCCTAAATCGCTGTCAGTGGGCAAGGTACCCAGAAGGCTGGCCGCATTACCCGTTGTATTGCTATACTTAAACGTTGTGCAAGGTACTGGCCAGCCCTCTGGTCGCCTGAGGTCTCTCTTAGGCGAGCCGCTAGATCTTTAAAAAGTCCATGCGCACTTGGCCCCCATGGCCCCAAGGTCTCCACACCAAACGTGCAAATATGTAGCCAAATATGTAGCTGGTTCCTAAAGCAGCATATTTGCGGCGCTTGAGACTTTCGGCTGATGATGCCGCGGCGCCAGCAGCAACGCCGGTGGCCGAAACATGGGACGGCGCCAGAGTGTCAACGCAGGTGGCGTCCCAAACTAGCGGCCGACCCATGCTCCAGGGCACCAGCGTCATTCCGTCAGGCCTCTTGCCGTCGTCCCTGGCCAGACCGTTGGGCTCTAGGACGGCCGGTATTTTCGCGCTAACAAGGGCGCGACGGATAACATCGTTGATGCTGGCGTGACGGGGGATCCTTCCAGCGCTTCGGACACATGAAAGGCCATGGTGGCCAAGTGCGTCCACCATTGTGCCACACTGACAGCGATGTGGTTGGTTTGTAGATGCCCCTAAACGTAAGCTAGCTGCCAGGCGAAATGTGGTATTGTCAAGGAGAGTACCAATATTTGTTGAGGGTAGGGCATGTAGCCACAGACCCGACTCCCATTTCGCAGTTGCAAGGAGACGAGCTCGGTCTGTCGAACTAGTTGACGTGTTTAAAAGGTTATCCCATACTAGTCGACAGAGTGGCTCGTCCCACTGTCTCTGCGAACAAAGATTGGCAGGCGGGTCTGTGTTGGGACAGGTTATAGACCAAACGTTCTTGGCCTCGGAGCAGTGTGCGGCTTCTACGGATCCAATGGAAGGTTCTAGTATTTTATTTATAAGGCTTTGAGCACCATGCACCGAGGACAAGAACGCAGGTAGGGCAACAGAAGAAATTTGGCGGATACCCATGCCACCCAACCTAATGGGAAGGCTAGCCTGGGTCCATGATCTATGGTCAAAATGGATATTGAATATGGATGTGATTGTTTCTTCTATTATAAAATCAAATTTTGATATTAAAGTGGGATATTTCCAAAGATGAGTTGCGCGGAGTATGTATGTAAGTTTTGGGACGAAAAGGCAGTACTTTATGATTGTATAGGCTGAATGAATGTTAATTTTGGCCAAACAGTGTGACGTTGTTTTAAAATTTATTTTAGAGTCCACAAAACTTTCAAAGGATTGGTCTAAAACGGGACAACCAAGGAGGTGAAGCGATTCTTTATTTATAATTTTGATACCCGGAGCTAGTTGTCTAAAAAGGTCGATTGTGTTGTTCTTGTCAGGACAAGAGTCGGCAATAAAAAGTTCGCATTTGGAAAAGTTTAGTGAAAGACCAATAGATGTCATGTCTGTAATTATTTTTTTCAAATCTTCGAGGACAGAGAATGCTTCACCACCAATAGTCCCGTCATCTAAATACCATACGTTTAATTTTGAATTTAGTTCTTTAATGATGGGATGTATAACGAGGCTGAAAATTGCTGGGCCGAGGGGGTCACCTTGTTGGCAACCTACAGATGAAGCCAGAACGCTGGTTTTATATAATAATTTGGAAGGAGAACTATAACACTGCCAAATAAATTTATATATGAGGGGAATTTTATCTTTTATTTGGGCCAACAAGGTGCCCCTGTCTGCAGAATTGAATGCGTTGCAAACATCCACCTTAAGCAGAACTTCGCCTGCATTTTGTTCAAGGAATGTTCTTACGGCATGCACGGCGGCTTCGCATCCGCTTTTGGAATCAAACCCTAGCTGGGCAGGTTGAAGTTCTGGTGTAAGCTCCGAAAGGATGGACCGGCAGGCGATCTTGGCGACTAGGCGTCGAAAAGTGGTACCAACCGCTATGGGTCGGATGCCGCCATCCTTTTTCGTCAGAGCACAAAGGTTGGCTCCATACAAGATGACCTTAATTCCGTCAGGGACCTGACCGGCCAGCATGATGTTCACCAAGGCCGTCAGATCCTTTAAGAGTGTTTCCCCCGTTTCTCCGCTGCATAGGAGGTCTTTCAGGTGCTGAGGTGTCAGACCATCCAGACCTCCAGCAGAGCCATTGGGAAAAGACATTACAGCTCCAAGGACATCCTGTGTGGTAGCGATGAGGTTCGGATCATCAGGTAGTGGGGGATCAGGTAGGCGAAGGTCTGTAGCTGGAAGTGGATGTTTGTTGTGCAGGGCTGTGAGAGTCTCAGGGTTACATGGAGCTATTGCATCGTCAGAAAATAGCAAGCGGGCTGCTCCTTTTATATCACCGTCGGAAATTTTGGTCTCTACAATTTTAAATAAATTGTTGTTTGGTTGAAAATTGTGGGAAGAAGGTTGGATTAAAACATCCCTAAAACAGTTGTCTTTAACTTTTTTTGTCAGAGATTTAGAATATTTTTTTTTTATCATTGAATCAATTGTAGTATGTATTAATGGAATAAATTATTATAGGTACCTATATTCTCATTGGTTGGGTAACAAGTGTTAGTATGCATCATTACATTATTTAATTTGACAGGTGTGTCAGGACCATGTTCAAAAGTTAGGGGTTTCCAGGGAATCTTACTTATTTGTGAAGTAGCCCCTGAGACGAGCTTTCTGTTCATAGGTACCTATAGACGGTGCTCGAGAGCATTCCGAAAGATTTTAACTATGCATTCTAGACATCAAAATAAACAAAAAATATTATGAGACCTAATGGCAATTACACCAAAAAAAAATTTTTTGTCTTTTTTTTATACTATTTAACATTTCCAGTACAAAAAGTAAACAATTTGTTTAAATTATTAATTTAAATTGTTTTTTTAGGTACAGGTTATTTCGTCAAGTCTATTCGTATTTTTTGATTGTCAGGCAAAAGGTGTGGTAATATTAGAACACATTGTGTTCAGTTTTATGACGAGTTATGTAGAAAAACTTATTTTGAAAAAAGGCTGATTACCTATGTCTGAAACCAAGCCGAATCCAGGAAATGTTATATAACATTAAAGACTCTAAATATGGTCAGGAATTCAGCACTAAAATCTTTCGGAATGCTCACGAGCACCGTGTATCGAAAATTAAGTTTAGATAACTTTAACTTTCTGGACATGGTTGTAACAACTGACAAATCTAAATTAAAAATCCCCATGTACCCAAGTATGTGTTTTACAAAATAATTATTTAATAAGACTCACCTCTCCAGACTTACACTGACGTTGCACTGAATAAAACCCATACGTTTATAATAATCGCTCCAAATCTGTCGACTCCATTTGAAAATGCGATATTATATTAAAATTTAATTGATTTCAGCTCCCGCTATACTTGTCACAAAACTATTTGGTTTATGTTTATTACTATTTCTTTTATTCCTACCCTGTCGCTAACACGAGTAATGGAGAAAGTCATATCCTCAGTTGCCGTAATGTTTTGTTCCACCTAGTACATTAAATAATAAAATTTATTCACTGACATACTTTATTAGAATTATTAGTACATAACAATGCAAATGCAAAACGTGTATCGAACGACTTTTTTCATAACAAGTGCCTTAAAAAGAGGAATTTACGCACGCGGAGCGTGCGCAAAGTTTACTTTTCCGCACTAGTTGAGAAAAATTATGTAATAATATATAGGTATGTATACCATTTGTCAGTAAAATCCAAAACCAAATACCTATGGCTGACTTTCCATAGCATTTGGCGTGTTTGACACATCGACGCTTATCTAAAACAACTCGGTATCTCGAAATAGTCCATTTTGCAATTAACTATAAAACTAGGCGCGGAATACGCTAAAGTTTATCGTGACTAAGACTCCCGTGTTCTATTTCAAAATTTTAGCACTGTGGCAGCATTGTGCCGTTATGCCATTGGTGGAGAGTCGACGCCATTTTATCTGCAAGACCGGCCATAGGCCAGTTGAACCACAGAAATTGACGCCCTCACTGCGTTTGTTTGTAGACTAATGGCACACCTCGAAATTATACAACTATAGAACTTAAAGTTTATGTGAAACAGTGGCATAATTGGAAATAGTTCAGTGGAACAGCGGTAACTTGTTGTGCAATACATAATTATTCGTGGATGGCGCATTATCCGTGAAACAGTAAGGACACATGTTATAACTTAATAGGAAATAAGCGAGTGTTGTCGAAAATAATGAAAGTTGACTTGTTTACCTAATCGAAATGAGCTTTTATACTACATAAGATTAAGTTAATTTAGGGTATTCTGTACGAATTCAGAACATGTTCATTATAATTTTGCAACTAATAATGTGATTCAAAACGAGTAGTCACCATAAACGATAAATAACTATAGTAATTTTCAGCATTACTCCGACGAAGAGATAGAAGCTGTGTATGAGGACATATCAAAAGCCATGCACAGTCCTGAAACCTACTTCACCATCGTTATGAGGGACCTTAACGCGAAATTGGGCAAGCGAAACGATGATGAGCTGAGAGTGGGGCAATTTGGGATTGGGTCTCGTAATCACCGGGGTCACTTACTAGCCAGTTTTATGGTGAAGGAGGGACTCTACATGATGAACTCCTTCTTCAAGAAGCGAGAACACAGGAAGTGGACCAGGATGAGCCCAGATGGTGCAACCAAAAACGAGACTGACTTTATCATGTCGACTAAGAAGCATATATTTAATGATGTCTCAGTGATCAACGCGGTTAAAACCGGAAGCGATCACCGCCTTGTAAGGGGCATATTAAATATAAGCGTCAAGCTAGAGCGATCTCGATTTGATAAAGTCTACGCTCCGACCAGCACCGATCCAACTCCAAAACCCCGAGAGCTTCCAGCTCGAACCGCAAAATCGTTTCGATTGCCTACCCAGCGACGTGGATGTGGATGAGTATGACGACGGGTTTGTGGCAGCTGTCTATTCCACTGGATCAAAGTTCTTTAAGACCCAACGGAAGAAAGGCAATAAGAGGCTCTCTGATCCAACTCTAAAACTCATGAAGGAAAGGAGTGAGATGGTTCTAAAATCCCCAGAAGATGCCGCATCATATCCCCGGCTCAATAGACTAATCTCCAAGTCGATCACCCGCGTCATACGCCAATTTAATACCAACCGGATTAAAGAGGCTATTGACCGAAACAAAGGCTCTAAGGTTTTTGCGAGAGATTTGTCTATTGGTCAGAGCTGGCTTGCGAAGCTGAAGACTGGGGACGGTAGGATCGTTTCATCCAAACCTGAGCTTTTGAGTGAGATAGAGAGCTTTTACGGACAGCTGTACACATCAACACGAAGACCCATATCCAATTTAGCTAACGACCCACGAGCTAAATTGACTCGACACCATACCGAAGATATACCGGACGTTAGCCTGTACGAGATTCGGATGGCTCTCAAACAACTCAAAAACAATAAGCCACCAGGCGATGACGGAATAACAGCCGAACTCCTGAAGGCGGGTGGGAAACCAGTCCTTAGGGCCCTTCAAAAGCTGTTTGATTCCGTCATCTTTAGAGGCAAAACGCCAAAGGCATGGAGCAGGGGTTCGGTGGTGTTGTTCTTCAAAAAGGGGGACAACACCCTGTTGAAGAATTACAGACCCATCACACTTCTGAGCCATGTCTATAAGTTGTTTTCGAGAGTCATCACAAACCGTCTCACACGCAGGCTCGACGACTTCCAGCCTCCTGAACAAGCCGGTTTCAGAAAAGGTTTCAGCACCGTAGACCACATATACACGCTCCGTCAAGTTATACAAAAGACCGACGAGTATAACTTGTCCCTCTGCTTAGCGTTTGTAGACTACGAAGAGGCCTTTGATTCGATCGAGACGTGGGCTGTACTAAAGTCTCTCCAGCGGTGCCAAGTAGACTACCGGTACATCGAAGTGCTGAAGTGCCTGTACGAAAACGCCCATATGTCAGTTCGCCTTCAGGACCGGAACTCGAAACCAATTCCATTGCAGCGAGGAGTAGGACAAGGAGATGTTATCTCTTCTAAATTGTTCACCGCTGCACTGGACGATGTTTTCAAGGTTCTGGACTAGAGGGGATTTGGCATTAACATCAATGGCGAGTACATCACTTCGGTTGCCTTCGGTTTGCCGACGATATAGTAGTCATGGCTGAGACCATGGAGGACTTAAGTACTATGCTCGATGGTCTCAGTAGAGTCTCTGAAGATGTTGGTCTTAAGATGAACATCGACAAAACGAAGATCATGTCGAACGTCCATGTGATACCAACTCCAGTGAAAGTTAGAAACTCTACACTCGAAGTTGTTGACGAATATGAATACCTGGGACAAACTGTCCAGCTGAGTAAGTCCAACTTCGAGAAGGCGATCAATCGTCGAACCAGACTGGGTTTGGCGGCGTTCGGGAGACTACGCAATATCTTCTCGACCAATATACCGCAGTGTCTCAACTCGAAAGTCTACGACCAGTGTGTGTTGACAGTGATTACTTACGGATCTGAAACGTGGTCGTTCACTATGGGACTCATTAGAAGGCTCAGGAACACTCAACGAGTGATGGAGAGGGCAATGCTCGGGGTTTCTCTGCGAGATCCCATCAGGAATGACGAGATCCGCAGAAGAACGAAAGTGACTGACATAGCCCAAAGAATTACAAGAAGTTACAAAATTACACCCATTATCTTGTCTTATAAACTTAAATATGCCATTAATATCTGTAAAGTTTTATTATTATTATGACGCATGTCATTTTAGACCATTATTTTCCATATAAAAAAATTGTATTTAAACATTAAAACGAAATAAGTTACTATTATTTATAAATGTTTTTAGAATATTTGTCTTAATGACAAATAATCTGCTATTGTTCATAAGAAAAAAATAAAATCTTGATACTTTTTCTATTGTGACTTTAATGCACATAAACAAATTCTTATTTTGAGTTACGACTCGATTTTATGCTGGCACAAGTCTAAGTTGTGTGTTTTTTTGAGTTTTTTTTGTATTGATTATACGGTTTATTAATTTTATTTTTGTTATTTTGCATTCTCAAATAAAAAAGGATGCTATGGCTAAAAGAAGATTTCCAATTGGTTTTTGTAATAAAAAGTTATGAGTAATTATTTTTTGTGTTTTTTTTAAAGCTCTCTCCTGAAAAAACACACATTTTGAGATACCGAGTTGTTTAAGATAAGCGTCGACATATCGTAAAATACGTTCGCAGATATATTTTTACGTTAATACTAATAAATATCAATAATTTGAACTAAAAATGTGCTTATGTGAACCCAACCCAACAAGGTTTAAGGTTTTAAGTTCATAATAAAACCAAAATTGTGTTCTAAAGGTGCGTGCTGAGGGAATAATACAAGTTTTTGTGAAAGCAACTTTATTTTATAGTAGGTATGTAGGGAAACAATAGTCTATCGCAAATCACGTGATTGGATTAGTACATTATGCATCAAGTACGGAATTACTAACGAGAGTGTTAGAACCCCGACGCCATAGGCGGAGGGCTTTTAATGACTCGAGTTAGTATTCCGTTTATCGACCGTGATGCATACAATGTTTTTCATCAGACTTGCCGACAAAAAAATAAGTTTTAAGTCAAAATATTATTAAATGACGTACTGACATTTCTATGACTCCCTAGGGAATTTCAGTTTTCTGTTACTCCCGCTACGCATGCAAGCAATGGCGCGCTTAGACAGCAAGTGTGATGAAAAATATATTATTCCCGTGGACCCCCAGTCAATAAGTATAATATTATTTATTACATTTGAATTACATTTAGGCATGTTCAGAATACGATCTCTTGCTTTACGAGCTGAAACGTCGTAAGCGGTATATTAATAAATGGCACGTGAGCCCATTATACATTAAAAAGTCATGTTTTCCTTACATTTTGCCTCAATCGTGTATTTCAACAAAATAATCATCCGGAAAACCCAATGGTAAATTGAATGTCCCGTCCCAACGATACGTCAACGATTTCAGTTTTATAATCTTTTAAATAATATACTTCAATGTATTCGCTACTTCTCACGGTCGTAGTCAGATTCGAAGCAAGCATCACATCATTTATATCGTATCCCCAGAAATGGTGACCCTTATGCTTATTCTCAAAATTCACAACCACATCTCCTATCAAACTAGTTTCATAATGAACCATAATTCTTGCTGTCACTTGAATGGCTTTGACATAGAATTTCGCAGTTTGATTCGGTTCCAAAAGAAACTTTGCCCTTGTTTCTGTAACTGTTATTATATTAACTCCACTCCCAAAGTAATGTTGTCCAACATCCGATGAATAAATGTACAGTAAGGGTGGATCATATGGTCTTGTCAAATTGTATATAAGACGCGCAGTTACAGTAGTACCACTCCAATAATGCCGAGATGCAAATGAATCATACCCTTCTAGTACTTCAGCTTTTATGACTTTGCTTTCATTACCATCATTACTATATTCTTTTATAGACATATTGCGTTCTTCTTGCGTTACGTTTATCAGTCGCATTTCTTTAATCTTAAATTCTCTTTTAACTTCTCTCCAGTCATATTTTTTATATAGATCACCCCAAGGTGTTGGACTTTTAATAAAAATGTCTGTTGCCTGTTCACCAAAGTATACTTTAACGGCGTTTTCTAATACTTCTTTTGAGAGATTAAATGCAGTCTTACCTTTGTCTGTTAATATTTTGATGTCTTTGCCTTCATATTTGATAGTGGTATTTGCTTCAGTAGGTCCTGGCTCGATACTGATTGTGATTCCGTCATGTTTTATTCGTGCGTATACCAATGGTAGAAGAATAATAAAATATTTCATGATGATATCTGTAAACAGAAAAAAAAACTATTTAATACGTTCGGCGCCGGTGACACAGCGTCTGTGTTCAACAAAATCTGAGTCCTATAACAATGACACAGACAAATCCAAATCATTTATTTGCATTTATTAAGTAAATTGTACTAAGTTTAACACCGATACCATGACTAAGAGGAAAAATGGACTAAAAAAGAACGGTACGAAGCGGCGGTGTTAAGAAATTATTATTATTCAATTAATATCCGCTTATAAACGAACAGGATAAAAATGAGGATAAAACATATCTGCCAAGCACTGTAATAAGTTACACTCTTATCGCATTATTATATAGTTGTCTTTGTTATACGGGTGAATCAAATTTTTCTGTCTGTTATTGCCATGGCTACGGTCTACTTAAACTATACAAACATTGCATAGTTTAAGTAGCATAATATTGCATAAATCCAGCGTGACTCAGGCGACCGTAACCATGGCAATAACAGATAGAAAAAAGTGATTCACCCATATGACATCTAATATTATTTATAGTGTAGGTATAGTAGTGTAGTTAAAAACAAAAATAAATTTAAATTGATTTAAATAAATTGATTTGTTTCACAAAAACTTGTGTAGATGGCAACACCAGCTCTCTCGCTACGCTATAGAATCCCGAAAAGTATTCGGCTAGAAGGTGCATGCACGTATTGCGTAATGATCGAGATCTAGTAAGTTGTACTTATAGCTTTTTTTAAACTTAAAGCATTGAGTTGTACGGAACCCACAGCAAGCAAATCAGATTCGCATAAACGGTATTAGTCTGATGAAAAGTCTATCACTATCACAAAAGTTGTCAAAGTAGAGTAAGTATTATAATTATAATAAAACAAATTAAAATCTTACCTGTCGACACACGTTTATCGTATCGTATCAAAACATCTGAGCAAAATACCCAAGAAAATCAGGTTTTGTTGCTACAAGTAGCGGAGCAGCCAATGAGGAAATACGAGTAAAGAAACAAATATAATAATATTGTTTATATCTATAGATGTATTATGGAGAACTTGGAATTTCTTTTGTAGTGGTGCTACTAAAAGTAACATTATTAAGGTGGGTAATTATTTTTGCAATTAGCTATCGAATGAGGGTTTTCTCAAAAACGTGTGCCACTAGTTCGCACCACTTAGCCGTAAGGTCCCGTTAAGAAACACAATTATCTAGCCCCAAAGAAAAATGAACTAGAAGGTATTTTTTTGTTATATAATTTTATTAACTCATACATACAAAACATTTAAAGACGAAACTATAGGCGCTCTAAGAATAGTTTCTGGACCTGACGCCTCAGTGCTGCCGCCGTGGTGGACGTCATTTCAGAAAACCCTCATTAACTTTACATCTTTCAGAGACTCTTTCTTGACTTCCTACTTTTTAGGCCAGGGGCCTATTTCTCGAAAGCTTGTAGCTTGTAATACAAGCGGAAATCCTTATCTAATGAATAATGTTAAAAAGAGACTTCCACTTGTATTACAAGTTACAAGCTTTCGAGAAACGGGCCCCAGCCGTACACTTGTAAGTTGTTACGTAAGTTTTAGGGACGGGGCTATACTAAGGAATGAGATAGTGATATTCACCTCTCACGTACACCTGTACGAGCGCTCTTATAACATTTCGTCAGTAGAATCCGAAATTCATATTCTAAATCACCGTAAATCCTTTTGCCAATGATAAGTGTATAAGTATATTAAATATACATTAATTAGGTAATCTGGGTAAAAGCTTACTTATATATTTAATTTTATTTCACACACAAAACTGTAAGTATAAAATCATTAAGACATCTTAATATTGTTACTCAGTTTTTTAATCGATTAAAATGGTTTACCATCTAGATTTTAGGTTAGTATCAATGCATCTTTAAATCAGTGACGCATTTTCACAAATTTTACTTTTTTCTATCTGACGGTGTAAATTTGGGTATAGGTCCATGATCTGATGGTCAAACAAAGCTTGGCTTAAATAACCAGCATCCAGATGTACTTACTCTTTAATCCAAACCACGTGTGTAATAACAATACAAATTCTGTCAAAATAGTTGTCATTATTCCTATTAACCAATTTCTAAGCAAAAGCAAATAATTTTTTAAAATGAAGATTTGGACATCATCAACAATAAAAAACACGAAATTCCACATATAAAAAACGGAATCTTATTTGAATTTGAACTGAAGAAACATGTTTCTTCAACGTTTAAATCCCAGAAGCATTGAGTAAGTACTTATTTGCAATCTTATCAATTCACCAAATCAACATTCGGAAAAAAGAAAACCGGTATCACATTATTAAAATATAGGTTATAAATCCATAATTTCTATTTATATCTTTATAAAATAACATGGTGGTTATAATTTATGCAATAGCATAGCATCACATCATCAGGTAAACACCTAAAATCACAGTGACAGATGTAACATTTGTCACATTTGTGAAATCACTATTACTGTAAGTCACGAAGAGGAGTCACGATACGACTGTGCAAAGTTGATTTTGACATGGACTAATCAAATTGACAATATAAGTAGGAAATTGAATCAAATGAATTATGCACTGTATCGTTTAAGAAAAGTTGTCAACCAATCAGCTGTGCTGACTGTATATCACGCTCATGTAACAGCTACTATAAGATATGGCATAATATTTTGGGGAAATGCGACTGATCGTGAAAGGGCGTTCATAAGTAAAAAAAAATGCCTACGATCTGCATGTGGCCTTCAACGTGACGCACCATGTAAAAAACATTTTATAGAGCTCCAGATATTAACTTTGCCATGTCTGTGTATGAAGTAGCAATGTATGTTAAATGTAATATAACCCAATTTAAAACATTTATCAGTTTACGGCATGAAGTCAAAATTAATTATAAGTCGTCAAAAACAGCTTTTGTGTCAAAAAGTATAATTGGCATGGCACCTCGAATTTTTAACAAATTACCAGCAGACATCTTAAATTTAAAAAGTGTTAAAGAATTTAAAACCGCATTATTTAACTTTTTAGTGTCCAAAGCATACTACTCAATTAACGAATACCTAACTGAATGACATTCCTTTTTGTAAATAATAAATATATTTAATTTATCGTCGGCTGAGAATGCAATTGTGCTATACGCCACTTGCCTTGGTTTACAGGAGAGCGAAATGAAACAAAAAAAAATATTTCTCGAAATGTCTTATAATTTTGCAATATTTAACTTAACTGACACTTTAGTATATTAATTTACTATTTTTTGTTATATACAATTAATGTTTAACTTATTATAGTCATGAGATATAAGTAGATTTACAATTGCCATATCCATTTTGGTAAGAAAATGTTTAACTTGCTATGTATGACATGACACAAAGTTATGGATATGTCACAAAATGTTAGTTCAATGTCAAGAAAGGTAGACATTAAGAAGCAATTGTTTATGCAAATAAAAGTTATTTTACGACTAGATTTATTTCAAGTCAAGACGATAATTTATCTCGAATATGAAGACATACTTATTCACGTGAATATGGTGCCAATATTGATTCCCAATATTTATGTGAATCATTTTTTTACTTTCTTGTAAATAGGTACCATCTAATAGGTGACCTTCTTTCTCTATTTTGTGAAATGATAAGCTTTTCAACGATATCTAGTGCTAACGGGTGATAACAAAAAAATGAAAATTGATTCAGAGGCGTAAAAAATATATCTTGTTTATTATTTTTAATGATTGGATGTCCTTAGGCTGTTTACTGTTATTTACGACACCATTAATAGAATTTAAGATACGGTTCATGGTAAGATTTTCGTCAAATGTTAAACCCAATGTCTGGACAAGAGTGTTGGACGGCTTCTTTTTTTTTGGGTACATATGTTTTGACCCATTTACACAACTGCACAAAAATTTCAAATTTCCAATTGTTTAAATACTAAATTAATACATTAATGCAAAAAAATCTCCCATACAACAAGATGGTTAAAAATATTTGAGGTTTTGGATGTCCACTCCTTGATGAAATTAAACATTTTTTTCTATAATTTCAAGTCATCCAGTAAGACTGTGAAGAAAAAAATATTTTTACAGATCAAAGTATTCTGGTTTTCTTTTCGTCTTGCTACATTCTAAACCAATGTTTTTAAAACATCAACAAGCATGGGAGCCATGTAAAAACTTTTTTTTTTATGGCAATTCGTGGGCTGGTGGAATCATAATGATTAAAATTACAATTCTGTTTGTTTAGTCTTTCCTTGGTCATTATGTTTGCTGATTTGCTGTTACCATTTCTGTAAGCTGTTGCCAGGGATGTAAGGATTCTATAAGGAGAGGATAAGCAAACACTTGTATTAATGAAATTTTCCTATTTACTTAGGTTTCTTCTATGTTTAAGTTTGAAATTTTAAATATGTCCAAGACATTTTTTACAGTTTATTCTTTCAACTCCATTTCGTCAAAAACGGAAATACTTTAAAAAATTAAGAAAGCTAATTTTAAGAACCTCTGAGATATCGTTACAAGTTCATGAACAAACTATGTCATTTATGTGACTAGTTTAATTTTGAGGTCTAGGGAATACGATTCTCATTTTTTTGTAATCAAGCGTTAATGTCGATATGAAAAAATATCGATGAGAACAGCTTATAATACGTTTACTAATGAATGACATATTAACGTTAATATTTCTTATCAACTAATAAAATTACAGTTTAACTACACGCTCTATAAATTAAAAGACATGTCATATAATATGTACCTCAGAAACAGTGACCGAGGCCTCCTGTGGCCAGGACTTAAATAGCATGGCATGGCAGGAAAGCAGGAGGTCGCTGGTTCGATTCCAGTTTTGGTCATTGGGGGTTCGGTCACTTTTTGTGTAGTATAGTCATTTCTTACAATTTATGGTTAGGTACTCGTAATTATAAATATTATGTAGGTATTTATACCACCAACTTATTAAGATAAAAGCTTGAAGTATGAATGACACAAATCATTATAAATCAAACCTACCTTCTTTATTGACATTTATCAAAAGAGAGGGTAGGTAAAAAAAAAGGATCGAATATTGGATACAATCAAATCGATTGATGGATTATGTCACAAAAATGTTGATCGGTTAGTCGCTTGGCACACTGATAAATAGCTGTTAACCGTAAATTTGTGTCATGTCCGGACATGGCACAATATTGTAATCACTATGTATTGCGGTTCGAGGATATGGCACAAAAATATATGTTTTTTTTTAAGTACAAAATAAGAATTTTTAAAAGTCGATTACTGTTATAAACTACAAAAAAATATTCTATCAAGAACCATTAAAAACCGATTTTGCTTAAAAATGGATATGGCACAATTGCATTCTCACCCGACGTTATGCATACGGCATCTACTCATAAATATTTGCATGTCCTTGTGACTAAACATGTAGCTCAAATTTATATGTGTTGGAAGACCTGTATACTTTACCATGTTTTAGCAAATAAATTACTGATTACTGATTACATCAGTTTGAACTATCACGATGTAAGTACCGCCTGCTGCATCTATGAATAATGGGCTTAATATAATCATCAAATTTTAAAACGACCAGCTTCAACCAATTTCTCCAAGATCCTATCATCTGTGATTTATATTCAGAGATCGGACAAATGTGCGTCATTGTTCGCAATAATATGGACATGACTCCAAAGTTGATTGAATAATTAATCATTTAATCATTTTCAGAAAATTACCTATTTAACAGCGGTAACTATGAAAACCTTTGTAAATAATCACCTCAAAGCTTCGAAATCAAATTTCAAGAAATTATTCGTTTAATTATTCATTTAATCAAATTTGTCGTCATATCCATATTATTGTGAACAATGACGCAAATTCGCACATTTATCCGAACTCTGTTTTTAAATTATATTGATAATAGTGTACAGATGTAGTGTATAATCCTTTCCCTTCGACTTTTCACGGAAACATCCGAATTTATATTGCTGTCACAATGAACTTCAGTAGCCATTGTAAGCGAATTGAGACAAAAAGATACAATCGGACGTTTCCGTGAAAATATGAAGGGAAAGGATTATACACTATACATCTGTATGTAGATTTCACCGTCCACGGTAAAATACTAATATAAAATGTGTAGATAGATGATTTATGTAGGTATTAACCCTCTTATTCATAAAGGTCTCCTAACTTAACAAGCTGCTAAGTATTGTTTGTTGTCATTGAGGCTGTAGTGAGGTCAGGGCTACCAGCTGACTAGCTGACCAGCTGATCAGCTGTGTGCCGGCAAATAGTCAATTAATTATATTTCTTTTTATGCTTCAATAATAATCGCGGCACCCTCTGTAATCCGATACCGCGGCATTCCTTTGTAACTTAATACGACACAATATAAATGTATTTAATATTATTACGATCAGATTTTAGCATAAAGACAAAGGATGTATGTAAATTAGTATAATATAAGGCTCATTTTTTATTAATAAATATTCATTATTTAACCTACAACAGTGGTGTTATCATCTACCCCCTTCACCTCATACTTTAGGCTGTACAGTGACATGTTGATAAGACCGAAGACAAACAATACGTCTTAGTGGCTTGCTATTTGGATACCTGATAGTCACGACTGAGGGTTCACCTTTAGGGTGCGGCTCCACTGACGCGGAGCGGAGCGGAGCTGTGCAAAATTGACCAATTACATTGTTCAAATTCAAAATTCGAAACACTGTGACGCGGTCTCATTTGCCGAGCTCCCACAGCTCTGCGTCAGTAGAGCCGCACCTTTAACTGAATGTAACGGAGTGGCTACTTTTACAAAGGACTATGTTCCATACAAAGTTGGGCATGATCCTTTGGGTTTGAATTTACAATTGATTGAGAAGTTTTACTAAATACTGATTCAAAAGCCTATTTCAATGAGCCTTAAATGGGAACGCACAACTTGGAGAACACGATCTTGGAGAAATTGGATTAAGTAAATTTTTTTAATATTTAATTTGGTGATTATAATACACCAGGTTTTTAATGATTTCTGTTAAATTAAAGGGAAGCTTATTTAGGTCAAAAATAATCAATTTGTCTAAGAAACTAGTACCTTAACTCTTACTGTTATTGAGTTATTAACCCTTAAATTGACAACGGTACTCGTGAGGTACATTAACTTTGAAAAAATCTAGACCTTGATTTTTTTGTTCATTTATAATATTTTTACTACGAAGTGATCAATTGTATTAAACTTGATACTAGAAAAAATAAATTACACTAGCAACACTAACCAACAACTGCCAGTGTCAAAATGAGTTCGAGACGAAAACACTTGTCGGCACCTTCGGTAAGTTATTTAACTTTTTCTTTTGTTTTTTGTTTACTAACAATGTTTCTTTTGTTATAAACATTATTTAGAAACATCAATCTAAAAAGATATTAACAATTTCGCCTCTTTCACGCATTAATTAAAAGTTAGCACCTCGAAATATTTGAATGTACCACAGAAGTACCGTTGCCAATTACATGGACAAATACCTGTCAACGACAACGGGTACTACGAGTACCATTGCCAACTATTCAAGCATTTTCTTTTGTTTGTTTTAATTGCATGTTTTTTTGTTTTTTAACTTTTTTGCTTTGCATTATGGGTTATGTTTTGGTTTTTTTGCCTACAGTGCTTGAAACAAATTCGGGCGCACAAAATTTTGGCTTTGGTTCCTGTGTCTTACGCATGTTCGGATGATGGGTCAGATTCTGAAGATGAACCAAACTTTAAATCTCATGATCTATCTGACGAAGAAATTAGTTCTGATCCACCTTCTATCAGTTCGTCACTAGAGAACTTAAATTTATTGGATATCAACACGGACGATTCCGATTCTGACAATGAAAATGCACTAACCGCACCGCTTTCACCCATATGTAATGAAGTTTTACCATCACCTTCTTCATCTATATATAATGCTTTGTCACCATCACTGCAATCTATACCCACAACTGAGAACCCCCAGAACCCGAGCCCTCCAAATAGACAGAAAAAAGCTTTACGTCCACAGTCAACACTATTGACATCAGTACTATCCCCGAAATCTAGCGTTGCTCGAAATGTTAATGTACCGTCCCCATCTGTACAATCCATGCCTTCACCTGACCCACCAGAGTACTCACCACATCCAGGTCCTAGCAAAGTAATGACAAGAGCTAACCGAAAACGCAAACAGACTCCACCGCCATCAGCAGCAGTTCCCAAAAAAAGTCAAAAAAAAACTAAATTTGCTCTGGATTTGAAATGGTCGAAAACTCCTTTTCAGCACAAAAGTTGCATAGACAAAGGAATATATCAGGCAGCACACACAAAACTTGACACAAGTTTAGATTATTTCAATATTTTTTTCACACCGGATATAATGTCAGACATTGTTCACAATACCAACTTATACTCTGTTCAAGAATCAGGAAAATCTATCCAAATGTCGGTCAATGAACTGAAAACCTTTGTGGGGATTCAAATACTTATGAGAATTGTTGTTATGCCAGCGTATACAGATTACTGGGCAAAACTTACTCGATATCCCCCTATTGCTGACCACATGCCGTTGAAGCGTTACCAGCAAGTTCGTCGATATCTTCAATTTGTGGACAACACTTTGAAAAATTCAGATCGTTACTTTAAAATACGGCCTATCATGGAAAAAATACGACAGAATTTTCTGAAGGTCGACGAAGAAAGTAGTTACTCTATAGATGAAATGATGATACCGTATACGTATAAAGGTTTCAAGGCAGTATGTACAAAATAAACCAAAAAAATGGGGATTCAAAAATTTTGTAAGATCTGGAGTTACTGGATTTATCTATGACTTTGTTATGTATGGAGGAGACGACACGTTTCGTGGATACAGTTTTACAGAGGCTGAAGACTCTGTTGGTTTAGGAGCAAAGGTAGTAATCAGTTTGTGCAAAACTATCAAACAAAAACCAGCTATAGTATATGCTGACAATTTCTTCACCTCTCCTGAGCTAATGTATATACTGAGACACGGATATGGAAAATGCACCAACACGGTCTCGTTGCAGATACCGTAAAGAGGGCAAGACATTTGTATATTGTATTAAATGTAAAATGCCTCTTTGCTTTGTCGTTGGCAACCGAAATGCAAGAAATTGTTTTCGCCTTTTCCACCAAAAGTAATGTTTTTGAGTAATAAAGTTTTTTTTTCTTTAGTTGTTTGTTTTACTATGCTCTTGGCAACGTGACACATAAGGCACGTTCATAAGAAAGGGTAACTTACCGCGTAATTGGCAATGTGACTCGTGTGGCACATAGGTTTTCCAGAAATTGGAAAAACCTGGATTTTTTTTTCTATTTTTCTTGGGTATCTGGACCTATATTTTGCTTGAATTATCGGTTTATTTGAGATTATTTGAAAATTTTGTGTCTTGCCAATTTAAGGGTTAAAAAAATAAGTTTAATGACTGAACAAGTGTATTGCAACCTTTATTACATCCTAATGAAACGTATTTTGACATGTGCCGTCAGTCACCTGAGATCTTATTCTTAACCCATTCAATGCCGAAGACGCGAATTCGCGTCCTGTGTATGCGTAAACGTGATGCCGAGGACGCAAATTCGTGTCCTCGAGTTATTTGTTTTTTTTTGGCTAGAAATCAACTGTACCTAAAAGCTGATACCAACATGTTATTTTATTTATGAAGGATAATATTATACCGTCGCTGGTTTCTGGATTCAGTGCATTTGTAATTTTCATAATTCTTATCTCGGATGCCGAAGACGCGAATTCGCGTCCTGTGTATGCGTAAACGTGATGCCGAGGACGCGAATTAGCGTCCTTGAAGTGTGAACCTAATGCCGCAGACGCGAATTCGCGTCCAACAAGTGTGATATACAGGGTGGAAAAAGATTTTGGGTCAGTGAGGGCAGCTACCGGATCCCGTGTAGCTACGCAAAAATAGTCTTAGAAGACCTTCCCGCGATTTTCAATTAAAGAAGATTAGCGTTTTCAGATTTTAGAAAAAGTATACAGGGTGCGAGGAAATGGTCATTTTTGACAAAGTTTTTTTTTGATGCCAATCGATCCTGTTTCTGTTCAGGATCAAAAGCTTGTATGGGACCAAAAAAATTTTCGGCTAGAAAAGCCACAAATCGGGATTTAAACTTCCCATACAAATTGAATGAAAATTAAAAAATATTTTTTCACGCTTAATTTTTTTATGCCAATCGATTCCAATCCTATCCAGTACCAATAGTTTCCTAGGGGTCAACTTCCGGCAACGTAAAAAAAAAAACAAAAATAAAAAAAAACTGTTTTCATACATTGACTATGGGAAAAAAGTGAAAATCAATTACATTATCTGTGACGCTAATTAATGTTGCTAATGATTTCATACAGTATTATTATTATCATTTAGCATAGGACGACTAATTATTGTGACAGATAAAGTAATTAAGGTTTCACTTTTTTTTTCATAGTAAATGTATGAAAACGGTTTTCTTGAAATTTAGGCTTTTTTGTACATTGCCATAAGTTGACCCGTAGGAAACTATTGGTACTGGATAGGAATGGAATCGATAGGCATAAAAAAATAAGCGTGAAAAATAATTTTTAATTTTCATACAATTTGTATGGGAATTTGAAATCTCGATTTGTGGCTTTTCTAGCCGAAAATTTTTTTTTGGTCCCATACAAGCTTTTAATCCTGAACAGAAACAGGATCGATTGGCATCAAAAAAAAAAGTTTGTCAAAAATGACCATTTCCTCGCACCCTGTATACTTTTTCCAAAATCTGAAAACGCTAATCTTCTTTAATTGAAAATCGCGGGAAGGTCTTCTAAGACCATTTTCGCGTAGCTACACGGGATCTGGTAGATGCCCTCACTGACCCAAAATCTTTTTCCACCCTGTATAACCAAATGCCGCGGACGCGAATTTGCGTCCTGTGTATGCGTAAACGTGATGCCGAGGACGCGAATTAGCGTCCTTCAAGTGTGAAATAACCTAATGCCGCAGACGCGAATTCACGTCCTTCAAGTGTGATATATAACCAAATGCCGCAGACGCGAATTCGCGTCCGTTGAAATGTTAACGTGATGCTGTGGACGCGAATTCGCGTCGTCGCGTAGAAGGCGGCGGCACTGCGTGATGGTTAAAAATATGAGGCGTCGGCAATGAATGGGTTAAGGTTATCTCACACTTGCTATTTCAATTATTATGCATGAAACGAAAAAAAAAAAATTTTACGAATTAAACTAAAGCCGATATACTAGGCAACTTCTATTAATGTCCCAAATAACCTGTCCTATTTAACGGAAATCAATAAAAACACGGTGTATTTTGTACATCAAAAATATGATGCAAATAATTATGAATAATGTGAATTCTTTTTTCAGGTTCGCATCACAAGATCCTGGTAGTCCTATGGTATTGACATGTTGCAACAAAGTGGTGTTTATCGGATGGGTGATTGCTGAAATGCTATTTAATGTGCTTAAATGGTACGCAGTGGGTGGGAGACGCAAAGAACTAATAAGTAAAAATAGTAAGTCTTAAAAGTCTCAATGAGAATGAGATTTATATTGATAACATTAGAAATAATTTTACATGTCATACAAGTATACAGGGTGGCCCATTCAAATCGGTCAGTATGGGAAAGTCTGAAACTATAAGACATACGAAGATCTGTTCTTAGGAACCATGTCATCAATTTTAATTATAAGGAAAACTGCGTTTATAAATATGAAATAAAAAACTTTTTTTCTTAAGATTTACACAATAAACACCTAGTAAAATAAATTTAAGTACGCGAAAACAATGAATTCCATTCATTTTAGACATCATGTTCCTTAGAGGCATTTACTGTTTAAGACTTACACGAACGATATCTGAATAGGAACAGTGTAAATTTATTTTTTCAAAACAACCGGGTGCAATTCCCTAGCTGGGTACAGTTTATTTTTCAAATGTATGAATGTAGTTTTTCTTTTTATCAAAATCGGTGACATGGTTCCTAAAAACAAATCTTCGTAAGTATCTCTTATAGTTTCAGACTTTCCCATACGATCGATTTGAATGGGCCACCCTGTATAGGTACATAATCGTCATTACTAAATTAAAATTATCATATTACATTTTAATCCTTCTTATACATTTTCACCAAACTGTAGTACAATTACCTACGTCTAATAATATGCATACATTTCGGAACTTACGTCAAAGGCATAAATAAGAATCAAAATCATATAGGTACATATTATTATTATCAAACCGAGATTAGAACGGGATTTGAAAGTACTGTTGATACGACAGTGTAAAGTCAATCTAGGATATATTTATAGTTAAATCAATATATTTGTAGTTTATGTTCAGAGACTTACAGACAATAGATTAATTAATCACTCGCGAGATCTACAAACAACTCTTTTCTTGATAATTATTGTGTCAATTGTTGTGTCAACAGTACTTTCGAATCCCTTTCTGATTCCGGTTTGATAATAGAGCTGACCGTACATTGTTTTTATTTTTTACTTATAATCCTTTAACAAAAACTTTAGATGCAAATTACAATAACATTGATTGGGTAAGTATATCATTTTGAGATATAAGTTTATCCTTAACATAAATTCACTTAAGGTGCAGACCAAACGAGCATTCGCTATTCTATCCCCCACTCTACGAAATCAAGGAATCACGTTTTGTGTAGCGTTTGAATTTCGTAGAGTAGGGGGTTAGAATACCGAATGCTCGTTTGGTCTGAATGCACCTTTATCGTGTAACATGCTAGCCCAATTGGCTATATAAACTCAGTTATGCAACTAATTGTTCTTTGAAACTATAATAAATTCTGTAACCTTACTGAAAAAAAGGTAAAACTTGCCGAGGCTTGTGAAAAAGGGAATAGTTTAATACAAGTGGATATTAAGTACATAAACCGCTTTCCAAAATGGCCGGCGAGTTATAGGTATACTTGATTTCAAATACCATGGCCCTATGCCACTTGAAAATTATAAGTGGCATCGGGCCATGGTTTTTGAAATGGAGTATACCTACCTTTTTTCACTAGGACCAGGGCCACAGAATTATAATTATGAACTTTTCTAAAATTGTTATAGTGTAAAATATGTTATACCCTATTTATCCCCTTTTATTAAATTAATGTAATTGAATTTTAATTTTGATTTCACATTTTATAATTTAATTTAATTTTTATTTTATAATTTAAGTTAATTTTTATTTAACTTAATTAAATTTTTGGTGCTGGTTTTGTTTCAGCTACATTGTAATTTTTAATTTTTTTAATTATTGCTTTGTTTTTATTTATTTATTTATTTAAACTTTATTGCACAAAAGTAAAACTTAAAGTACAACAGGCGGACTTAATGCCATGAGGCATTTTCTACCAGTCAACCTTGGGGCAAAGCAGAGAAAATTGTAGGCGGCGCAACAATATAAATATAAACCAAATCTGTGTATAATAAATTAATTAAAAAGCAATTACAAAATCGTACATATATATACATACATTATAACATACTCTAATATATTTATGTAAATATCATACATATATACATATAATATAATAATATAACTTGCTCATGAAGGAGATACCAATTAGTTATTCTTAGAGCAACCAGCAAAGAAATTACGCACGGATTTTATTATTACTTTTTTTGTTTTATTATCGACATTTATAATTTATTGAGTAATTGTAATTAATCTAGATATGTAAGTATAATTGTTACTAAGACAGTATGGGACTTGTTGCCCGAAATAAATGAAATTTATTATTTATTTAATTTATTAATTTTAGGTCCAGTAACTGCTTTTGCCTACATATTTCTCATCATAAGCTGTGGATGGTGCCTCATTTATATTTATTATGCAATCATTAAGGTACTCGTAATCACTACCTATTGGTTTTTCCACTCACATCCAATGTTTGACAGTAACTTGTGGTCTTCTCGCGCATACCTGTCTGGTTTTAATCAACACAATCGAAAAAAGACGGGAAGCCGCGAAAATGCCGCATGTTACTGTCAAAAGATTATGTTACTGTCACGTTAAAGTTGTCATAGGGTGTTCGTTTCGATTTGCGTTAAATTAGACAGGTTACTTGGGACATTAATAGAAGTTGCCTGGTATATCGGCTTTTGGAAAATTCGTTAAAAAAGATTTTTTTTAGTTTTCGTGCATAATAAATGTACCATTACATTTGAGAGAACAAGTGTGAGAGAACCTTAGGAATAAAAGTTAATCTGAGGTGACTGACAGGTTATAAAGGTTGCAATACACTTGTCCAGTCATTAATTTTTTTTTAATAACTCAATAACACTAGAGAAATTAATTACAATTGACCTAAATAAGCTTCCCTTAAATGTATATATGTAAATATGGTTTATATGTAAAGATTGAAAAGCTCAATCAAGTCAATAAAAATAAATAAACAAACTTAAAAAATTAAATAAATACGCCGAAACGAAGTGCGGATCCTGAGGTTTCCGCTCGTTGATGTCTTATTTGCTGGCACGTGATTGGCAAAAATTTATTATTATGTAGTTGCCTACAGCGTGTTCTTTTGTGAGTTTATTTTAGTTGAGTTGCGAACTCGTCGTATTTAAGGTTAATAAAGTCTACCCATCTTTAAATTTTGTATAAAAAATCATTCTTAGTGATTGAAGTAAGACAGAAGGCTCTCACTTAGTCTAATGTTTAAGCTTATTTGTAAGTTATTAAGGTCGAATATTTATTGCGCTTATTTACAGCCTGCAGTGCGAGGGAAAATAAAATAGTGATATCAATGTTATTCTTTATGATGCAATGTCGAGAGTATAAAATGGTGAGACCCCGACACTTTTATATTTACGTATATTGTTAGTGTTTTCACAGTAATTAAATAAATTACAGTTGCTTCGAATTAAACAGTTTCAGTTTCAAAACCGCTACTTAATACTAGTTGGACCTATACAAGGTGCCCACGAGGAAAGGGAAAAATTCTAACAGCATTCTAAGACTAAAAGAAACAAAAAATGTTAAATCAGTTTTGGTCAAATCTGCAAAAAATTTTTTTATTTTTTATTTTTTTTGTAGTTTCGAATGCCTTAATACACAAAAAAAGGATTTTATTAATCAAACTATCGCAAAAAATGCACTTTAAAGATTTTTTTTTATATTTGCTAGGTAATTAAAGATATTTTTGTTCATTTGATGTCTGTCAATTAAGTGTGACAAGACTAAGACAACATGATGACAAAATCGTTTCCGAAAATGCGTTTATCATAGCGTAACGGTCTAAAACGGTTTTAAGAAAAAATCTAATTTTCTCTTAAAATAGACTGAATCCAGAAAACTCCATATGACATTTTTAACTTCAAATTTGGTCAGAAATCCGCTGTTAATTTTTTTCCCTTTCCTCATGGGCACCCTGTATAATATTGCAGCTACTTGTTGCTGTTGTTGTTGTATTCTGGCCATTTTTTCCACATTTCGTCATCATACGTGCCTATCTGCCTATTTTGCGTGGTTCCAACGCTGGCCCAGAGTACTTGTTGGGGACTTCACATACACCCTTGAATTTCTTCGCAGGTGTATGCAGGCTTCCTCACCATGTTTTTCTTCACCGTAAAGCTCTTGTGAATATCAAATGATATTTCGTAAACAAGCTTTTTGAAAAACTCATTGGTACGAGCCGGGGATCGAACTCACGACCGCTGCGTAGCAGTCGTGCGTATTACCGCTAGGCCACAAGCGTCGTTGCAGGTACTTACTAAAATATCACTTAGGAAGTCTTACGGCGCCTGCGGCCCTACCGCGAAAAACGAAATTCGTAAATTTCGAGGATTTATCTCTCACTCTAATGAAGGCGTCATTAGAGTGACAGAAAAAATCCTCGAAATTTACGACCATAGTAAGGGTGCAAGCTCCACTGACGCTGAGCGGAGCGGAGCTATGGGAGCTCGGCCAATGAGAGCGCATCACAGTGTTTCGAATTTTGAATTTGAAGAATGTAATTGGTCAATTTTGCACAGCTCCGCGTCAGTGGAGCCGCACCCTTATCAAGTAACGGATACGTTAGATTTTACGCAAAGCATTACATCGCGCGCGTACAGATTTATTGAAGCGAGTACAATAGACTGCTTTACGTATCGAGTAAAACCTAACGTATTTGCTACTTGATAACTTATGGTAGGTACTGCCATCTATTTCGGACGCTTTGTGGTTTTGATCGACGCGTCTGACAAAGACTATTAAAAACAATTAATATTTCATTGTGTTCTTCTTCTAAGGGTGCATCCAGACCAAAAGAGCATTCGCCCCACTCTAGGAAATCAACAAATCACGTTTTGCGTAACGATCGAATTTCGTAGAGTAGGGGGTTAGAATAGCGAATGCTTGTTTGGTCTGATTGCACCTTAACAAATAAGTTGCCTCCAGAATTAGGCGGACTAACTGACAGCTCAATGCATGCTAATGTTGCCACAGATTTGCTAGTGCTGTTCATATCGACATTTAAATATTTAGCTATATGAAAGTTCATGATCATCATCATACGCCTATGATAGTCCACTGCTAGATGTAGGCCTCTTCTATTAACTATGCGTATAGATGCATTAGGAGGTAAATGCCCATAATCGCCACGTTGGGCAAGCGGATTGGCAATCGCAGTAATGTGTCCACTATGATGACGCTGCTGCCCATCATCAGTTTTTTTATCAAATAATGGTCAGTGACACTTCAATCCCTTACTCGACTCTTACACTCTTATATGAAAGTTAATAAATATGTTTTACCAAAAATTGCATTTTTTATCTTCAACTTGCAATTAATAGGCAAAAAACCAATAGCTTCCATATTCCTTCCCCATTTCCATTGAAAGTGGTTATAGTCTATACTACAATAAAACATGAAAATAAATGATAGTTGACATAAATAAATAAACATCTTGGGAGATATTACACAAATCAACCTAGTCCCACGATTGTGATGTGGGTACTAGGCGACGATATATGTAATAGATAGATACATATAGCTACTTATACACCGTGTTTCTGGTAACACTCAAAACCTCAGACACCCCAACTGATTTTTATTTTTTTAAACGTATGTATAGTATTCATTTTTTAATCTGTTGTTTATTTATTTTTTTAATGGATTTTTGATATTCTGTATAGCTCTACTCGACTTTTAACTCTACACTCAATAAAACAATTGCTAGCTACCATCATAAACCTTGAAACTATTTATTTGTGCACATTATTGCAACGACATAAGGTTTAGCAATAGACAGCTATGTCGCTGTAAACCACTTTAAAGCTTTGTCACAGTAAACTTCAAATGGTACAGCTAAGCAAACTTAACCCAACATTCAAAATGACAAGGTTGTAATTAGGTACAAGTTCGATTTCTTATGACACTCGAGCGTTTTCAAATTAGGCCAGTTGCACCAAGGATTAAGGACTAAAGCATAGATATAGTACAATATTTATTATACAACTATCCTAATCTTGCTTGCCAATTAAATTCGGTGTCAAAAAGAGATGTACGTACGTTTTCTATTTCTGAATTACCTGTGATGTCACTGGGTTTATTTGAAAACGGTCAGTTGACATGTCGCTCCTAAGAATTAAAAAGACATAATATCTTCTAACAAAAAGTTTATAAAAAGGTCAGTTGTCAAATTTTAGAATTAAAAAGACTTGTTCTTATCAAATGTAGGTATGGAAAAAGAGTCTTTTTAGTCATGCAGAACATTTGGGAATATTTCTATCTCTTTTTACCACCAGCAGCAGTCTCTTTTTAGCAAAGTAAGTTATAAAGAGACTGCCGCTTGTAAATTATTGCTGTATAAAACCGGACCCTGATTATGACACTATCCATTATGACTGCTTGCTTATGCTGATACTTCACATGTATTTGCGTTTTGCCTCTTGCTCCCATTAGTACCTATACAGGTGGAAGCGAGAGTCATAATGCAATACGCCAACTGGAGTGCCTCCTACACAAAGTGCGAAATATTCCCTAATAGTATTGTACGGTGGTGTGTGGTGTATCTGTGGCAACAGGAATATGTTAACATTATATCTGTAAAAAATCGACTGTTTAGCTATCACAGCTCATAAAATAACAACCTGGCTACAGACAAGCGGACACACAGACGGGCGGACAGAACGTGAAGTATAAAGGCCCTTCTCCACAGTTGCCGAACATGGGCGATCGTATGGGACGCCACTTTAGAACTTGTATAGCTGCGTCCGTATGATCTCCTATGTTCGGCCAATGTTGTGAAGGGCTGAAGGGCCGTGTCTCTCTTTTTTTACATGAGAGTGTATCTTTTTTTCGTGTTTATAGCCGGTTAGTTCATTGCTTAGTAGCTTGCGGTGAGACCAGTGTCTAAGAGCTCGTTCCCACTATGTTGGATCTGGGCCGATTTTTATTCGGCCCAGATCGGTGGCAGAACATTTTATACTTATGCTGTTCACAGTCGTCCAACAACGATTTTGTGTCGGAGTCGATATAAAATGTCGTCCGTTTTGCCAGGCCTCCGCCCGCGCCGCACCCCCTCAGACGCCCGCGCATCGCTGCCACCAATTGAACAGTACGCCGATTTTTAATGGGGTGTCCCATTAAAAATCGGCCCGACAACCTACATAGTGGGAACAGTGACGCCGACACACGATTGAATTGAAAATCA
>JALPQI010008718.1:0-45495 GCA_025490895.1 Thaumatotibia leucotreta
GAACGGATGCGGTGGTCTGATGAGCAACACAAGAAAACTGTTTTGGTAAATAATAGCTATTTCTTTGGGTATAAATTGATTGTTATCATTTTTAAATCCTTGAACATCCAAAATCACATTCATGATAATTTCCGAACTATATTACTCAGAGGTTTATACTCGACAAGACGATCGTTTATAATCAAACAGTAGGCTGTCGTATTTTCAGGTATGTCTTCTGAGGACTCGATTTCTAGTCGAACGTCAACTGGTCCAGTTTTTAATGAATCGTTTTGCCTTGAGCAGTCAATAACAAATAGCGGAGTTTTTCTCCCAAAAGTGTTCAGGGCAAGCAGAGGATCGATACTGAGGCCATAATACGACTGACGGAAATTAGCATACATTTCGTATAATATACTAAATTTATCTTCACTAAATTTTAAATTAAGTGGATCATATGGAAAATACTGTGAATTTAAAAATAACTTAACGTTAGTTATATTGCAGTGATCAAATACAGAGGAATTTTTTAACTTGTTCAGTTTTCTATCAGTTTGTAGTCCTAATATAACATATCTGGGCTTTTCTAACTGGGAAGCAGTTTTTATTGACCATGCATGTTTTGTTGTTTTAGGTAAAAGTGGATATTCATATAAGTCCCAATTCCGGAACGCTACTTGTATAGCACGATCTTTTTCCAAACATTTAAGTAATAATAATCTATTACGATCAGAAACTCTAATGTGTGGTACACGCCATTGGATTTTATGGATATCTATTTGAACTTTATCACCTTTATCTATTACGACGCTATTTAAAACTGAATTACTTCTATGTAGTACAAGTTCATGTCTACAATTAACGAAAATTTTATTATAATCTTCTGCGAAGCCGAGCACTTTATTCAGAGGTATTATGACGGAAAAATGACCTTTATTTAGAGTAAATCCGCTTAAATTCCAACCCCACAATGCAGCGTTCTTACTTTCTCCTTCATTCATTGAAATAAGAGATTTTATCGTTGTCGTGATCCCCGTATTTTTATTTCGATCTATTTCAATCCCATTCACTTCATAACTTATATCTTTGAACAAAAATAGTATAGCATTATTTGTTAAATTTACATCTTTTGTTATCGTTTTTCCCGTTGCGTCTACTGCAGACACACTTGCATATCCTTCAATGTAAATGGAGCTTGCAGATGGTAATACATATACATCCTGTTGATTAATGGGTATTCTGATTTCATCATTTTCCTTAAAGCTATGATTGTAGGGATTATATGAATGGATGGCATAGCTTTCAATTGAATTATCTTGTTGCGGGAGATCTGTGATATGTAGCATTTTATAATATATATTTTTATTTTATTTTAAGCCCAAGAGAACGAAGAAATAATTTATTGCTCTTAGTAATTTTCTTGCTGGAATTTAATCGACTTGCTCCTTTAAAGGTTGGGGCTTGAATATTGGTTGTTGCCCTTGTAATTACGCTTTTATTGAAAACATACATGATGCTTGACAGGAAGAACTATTTTGTTAGGTATTATTATGTAAACGTATGCTTAACACCTTTCTCTAGGTTCGAGATGGAATGTGAGGTGAATTAAAATAGGTATCATTTTATCAATATTGTTTTTTTATTATGTATTTTGTTCGTATCGTGTATTTAATGCTTATATATTTGGCAAACATTTTTCCCAGAACGAATACAGAAATTTTAAACATAAATGTCCGCAGTTAAATAAATGTTTTTTTTGTATATTATCATAATTATAGTGTATATTAGCTCCCATATATTTTATGAATTCTTTAGGAGGTTTTAAATTCCCGTAACTATCAAAATATTCAATATAATCTTTAAATTTTCCGTAGGCTACCCAGTGAGTACCATTATTTTCAGAAGAATCTAAATTAATAACACCACATTCGATCGATAATGGCTTTTTTGGTAATTCATCTCTCATGAATACACCACGAAAATATGGAATACTTTTCGAATGTTTTATTATGTCGATATTACTCAATGCTCTATTGGGTAGCCTATCATCTAGTTTTTTTTATTCGAAATAAAGATTCCTAGTCCGCCCTTGTATGGCTTAAGATGTAATCCTTTTCCAATACATTTAGCTTCCATTTTTATATTACGTCTTTTGTATTCAGCTAATTGTCGTTTTGCTATTTTATAATGATTAATAGCTTTGCTTATTCCAGCGACACCTCCTGCTAAACTTCCTGTAGCTGATAATCCTGCTAAAATTGGAATTAATGGTAAAAATCCACCAGTTTTAGGTACAGGTATGACTCGGGGTAATTGTATAGGTAAGTCCGATGCTAATTCTTGAGCAGCAGCATATGCTAGTTCCATTAACATTTTCTTACATTTTGGCTTTAGTTTACTGACATGTTTTTTAGTGTGTAAAACAAGATTGTTAAAAGTTTTCTTTAAACCAGCTCCAGATTTCTTCTTATTTTCATTTTCAGGGTTATGTCTCGTGTATGCCATTTTTATAAAATGTATTAATATTATTATGTATAATTTTTGTAAGTACTGTGGTCTTTATAGTGTAAAGTTCAAAATACAAATGACTGCATGAAAAAGTGATAGCTAATATAAACACTTTTCTTAATTTTAAGCACTATAAACGATTTGTCTTATCAATCCAGCTATTTTCACTTGATGGAAGACCGAGCCACTTAACATATACTTTATTTCCTTTACGTTTTAAGACTCGTTCAACAAGATAAACATTTGGGTGCAAAGTTTTCTGAATTTCTTGCGCATAAAATGCTCCTAAAATGGGTCTACGCTTGGTGTCCTCTAGATAATATGTGGTTGGGTTAGTATTTTGAACTTTAGTTATCTTAAATATTTCTGTTGACCAATTAGGGGTAAATCGTTTCTCGAAACATCCTTTATACTTACTGACTCTTACAAAATCTCCAACATGAAACCTTTTACAAAACAGTTTTTTCTTTGATAGTGTATTCCTAATGTATCTTTGTAATACAGATTCTTTATTACTATGATTGATTGCGGCCGGTGCTTTTCCCACAGTCCTATGAAAAGTTTGATTATATTCTGAAATTATCTGATCAAGAGTTCCATCAATCCACTTATAATTCCCCTTCAGACTAAACTCCTTATACAGCTTAGATTTAAGAGTTCTTATAAGTCTTTCAACTATTGATGCCTTTTTTGTGGAATATGTAGAGTAATGATTAATATTATATTTTTCAACAACTTTTTTAAAATCATTATTATAAAATTCATTACCCTGGTCTGTTTGTAAATTGCGTGGTTTACGTCCTGTTGATAAAAATAACGTGTGCAACTCTTTAGATACGATTTCTTTAGTCTTACGTTTGAGTGGAATTGTCCAGGCGTATTTTGAGAAACAATCAATAATCACAAATATGTATTTATAACCAGCATTCAGTTTTGAAAACGTCTGCATATCTATTAAATCAGCTTGCCAAAGGTCATCGATATCCCTTAAAATTACACTCCTTCGAGGGAAATTCACCCTTGCATTTTTGTGAATTTCATTTACGACGTCTAGTTTGCTCATAATGTTTATTCAGATTTTGTTCAAGTTCTTTATTTGAAATATCTTTTTCAACTTTCTTTATTCGATTAAATAAAGCAAAAATTTTGTTATCAAGATTTATGAACTTTTTCACACAGTCTTCGATTTTGTTTATTATTTCTGAATTTATTAATGCATTCTCATCCGAGCTTGATATTTTATTTAATTCTGCTTCACAATTGTCAACGTTTCTGTTATTTGTCATGTCTGAGAAGGGTGTATTTACATACTGAGCACTAACATAATACTTCGATATATTTTATTGCTTTACAATACCAGCTTCCTTCAATTCTTCAATAATTGATATAATTTCATTATCATGGTTCGTGTTACCAGCGTTTTTAGATGCAATTAAAAGTGTTAGTCGTTCAATTAATTCATTTGGATCATCCCAATATATATAGTCTGTATTACTTTTATAATGTTTTAATTCAGGCAAGTTTCCACCTACTTTAACGTTTGATACCTGCTCTGAAAGGTTTTTGTGGGATTTCGTGTCAATTAGTTGTGAAAAGAGGGGTTTGATAATAGTACAATATTTTGAACCTTTGTCTCCTTTTATTTTTCCGTTTGGATCAAAATCACGTTTATGTGCGTTTGTACGTATCAGCATTTCTTTATATTCAGTTTTGTCGTTTTCAGTAACAAGCTTGAGATCGGGTTTGTTTCGCATTAATAGTTCCTTTAAACCAGCGGTTAAATCAAACTTTTTCTTATCGATAGTAATAACATATTTTTTTTCAGTACTAGTACCATTATTCACTAAAGATAAGCATACATCAGAATTACCCATCATCAACTTTTTATTCATGCTGCGAATACCGAATGGTATATTAATGTCCTGATATAAATCAATCATATCTTCTTTTTTTAGAGATAAAAGTGTATCATTATTTTCTTCGTGAGAATTATTATCGTTATCATTAGAGTATTCATAATATTCGGAGTGTCCATCAGGATCAATTAGATCTTTGAAATTTTTGTATCCTGTAGAATCATTTAAACTCTGAGATATGTCATTCGTATCTGTACTAGTGCTCATAATAAAATCCGGTTTGACATTAACACTTTGCATAGCAATATTTTCCAATGGTTCAGTAATAGACTTAAAAACTTTTCTAAAATGTATATGATTTTCATGTTCTTCATTATTAATCTTCTTTTTTTTTTTTTTAATATTATCTGCAGCTTTAATAACTTGTTCTTTTAAACGTGTATCCATTTTACCAGCGTTAACATCAACCGATTAATACAGGCACTTAAATTCAAGTGAGGACTACGTTGACATTTAAATCATTTTATAATGGAAAATCTAAAAATAAATATATGTGTCAAACCCTTGTCTATATCGACCTTTATTTATACCGCAATCTTTATTGATCAGTAAAAAGCTAAAACGAGTATACCATATAATTGAACAAAGTTCTTTGAATTTTATCCAATCCATATCAGTGTTCACATGTTCATTGTATATATGTTTCAAGTTAATATCATCCTGTTTGAAAACAATTAACAGATTGACATTATCCCTTAGCAATTGTTTTGGAATTTTGGAATAAGTTTGCGATAAATAAAAACAATCAATTTGTCTATGTCTTCCCATAGCAAAGTAGTTGCGAATGTTTACTTGATTTTCACATGCGACATCATCAAAAATCATGATTGAATCGGTCATGGCCTCATTTGGATGAATAACTTCGTTATTGTCGTTAAATATTAAAAACTTGGCATCTGGAACTTTCTCCATAATTTGCTGGAGGTAACGATACTTTGGCTGGAAAGCTGTCTTTGAATACAAATAGATATTTTTAAACTTTAGACCATTTTCATGTATTAGTAAATTTAACATTATATTAGTTTTACCACAGTTTGAGGGTCCACATATTATACAACGAATTGTATTGGGGAATAATGTACTATGTGTTGTATTTCTGTGACGATCATTTTCTACTATTATACTATTTACTTCCAGAGTTTGAGTATGCTTAATGAATTTCATTGTGAATATGAGGAAAATATGATATTTCAACGCTTTATATAGGTGCCTTACCAAATAAAAACAACAATGATTATTTAACAAGTCAATTAATTTATTGCATTTATGAGAGTGATACAGAGAAGCCTTAAAAATAACTTATAAAAAAACAAATTATACTTAAATACTTCACGATTATATTTAATTTAAAATATAGTATTACAGTGGCCCCATGGTAAAGTTTGTATGTTGTCGGGCAGTATTTGCCTTTTATCGTCGTTACAGTTTAAAACGACTTTATCAACTTGCTGTGAATATAAAACATGTTTGATAGATCGTATCATATTCATATTATGGCTATACACTTTTTTTGTTTGCAAAGCTTCGTCAAAATGTTTAATTTTTAATTTATTAGTTATAGGTTTCGTGACTCCTTTTGCTTTTGTTATTGTCTTCTTTACACTTTTTAAACAATACAGTTTAGCTCTTAATCCAACGAATTCAGTAATTACCACACCGCCAAATTCATCTTTAAATAAACCAGGTACTTTAGCATTCAATTTAGGTATACCGTACGGGTTATTGTGCTCATAATTACTAGTATCAAATTTTAATATGTTTTTATTTAGATCGTTGTAAAAGTCGTCAGTTATAATGTTATATAGAAGGCTGTCAGTATCAGTATAGCAGAGTTTAACATTTTCTTGGTACGTTTTTTTAACGAAATCATAATGAAATCGGTATAGGTGCTTTTTCGCCAATTCTAAAACTGTAAATCCAACATAAATGGGGCGGTCTAAACAAATTTTTTCTGGACTTAATTGAATAGCTACAAAGTTTTCATTAATTATAGATACACTCTTTACATTAGGTTTCAATAGTATTTTCTCTGCACCTAAGTGCTTGTTTGTTTTATTGTCATTGTCTTTCCATTTTGTAACTAATTGAACTTGCATATGATTTCGCTTGTTTTCAATGGTTTTACCAAATATAGCATTGTTTAGTAATTTAAAAAAGTCTTTCTCAAATGTAGTAGAAGCTTCTTGTCGCAATCGAGTATTGAGATCAATATATTTTTGTAAGAAATTAGACTGTCTAAAACGAAGGATGCGATGTATTTTCTGTAACACTAACCCATTCTTTAGACATTCTTTTAAATGTACGAAATGAATGATATAGTTGTATTTGTCATGTAAATTTGCAATTAACTTTTCTGTCTTTCCTCCAGGGGGGACAAACTTTTCAGGTGCAAAGGGCAAGTCAGCATGATAATCATGTAAATGATCAGGATAACTCATATCAACTTCTAAAATGTATCCATGTTCACCGTTTCTTGGTATGGTCAGTATGTTAAAATTGATAACTTCATCGGGATTTAAAAATTCAAAATCTGATACAGGTATTTTTTGTCTCATCGCATAACCATAGAGATTGTTACAATCTAAATATATCAAATATGATGTGGGTTTAGAAGCATCATAATCGGGTGTGTATTTATTGTTTGCTTTTGAATTCCGAAGAGAACACTGGGCTAACCCGCCACGTATTCCTCTTTCTATCATCTGATATACTTCTAAATCGTGTATTAATTGTAATTTTACGTCTGTAAACAAAAGCATAGCATCCCAACTTAAATTAGGCGCAGATACATAATAAGCAGGGTCCAGATTATAATGCTGCAAACTAGTATTTCTAAAATGTTCAAATACATCGCATAACAATAAGACGTCACATTTTAAGTATAAATCAGTATATTCTCCTAAAGTCTTTATATTAAAAGCTGACCATACAGTTTCGGCATGCTTAAAATCGGTATCTGATATACGTTTACATTGCAGAGAATTATAAAACATTTCTTTTTCTGGTAATTTATTGTCTTCATATTTTAACCAGGAATCAATGTAATCATAAGGGTAAACACCTTTACGTGTTAATAACTGAAAGTGGTACCCATCAGTAAATTCTTTAGACAAGTTAACATAATCTTCTTTGTTCAAACTTTTGGTTAACTCAAATAAACTGGAACTAAGAAATTGGTAGGAATCAATAAACTTTATTTCAAGTGATTGACTCGGTTCGTTAGTTGAAGATATCGTTTTTTTTATACATGAATATTTTTCCTTGGACTGTGGCATTATTTTAATAGAACCGGGGTACTTTGTAAGTTCTTCTATAAAGAGATGACTATCATACCCAGCTAAATTATGTAAGACAACTGGTACAAATGGACAGATTCTGTATTGCAGGTTGCATAGTGAGTGAGAGGCACCTCTGTATTCTGATGTGATGTGATCGTGATCACGAACTTTGTCACCAAATAAAAACTGTTTACAAATATGACAGTGTGTAGCATTCTCATAATTACATTGTTCTTCTTTTGATAATGGATTCATAGGATTATTTTTAATCAGTATACTGTTAATTTCTTGAATATCGTTAATTAACCATTCAACAAAAACTTTCACGCAATCTTCACCTCTGTAAGAAACGTATTTATTCAAACTGGAATCGTGCGAGCAGCATACATAATAACCAAAACATGTTGGGACATGCTTTTTCAGGTTCTGCGTATTTTTACCATTCTTTGAATTACAATTAATTAACATGCTTTCGAAGTCAGCGTATATAATGAAATTAATTTTTTGCTTGCGTTCGAAATTCTTAAATTGAATGACAGTATTTTCATTAGGTAAAACTGTTACAATTTCAGAACAATGATGAGTTTTAAATTTATTTTCGCTTTTAAAAAATTGTAAACATGAGTCACAGAAATTCATTTGACCTCTATGTAAAGTTACTTGTTTTCGAATTAATCGTACAAGGTCTTTAATGAAGCAATAATGTCCTTTACCATTTTTTTCTATGTATAACAAATTAAAATGATTATTTTTCTTTGATTTTGATTTGTACAGGGGGCCTGTTACAACACACTTATTATCTAATCCATATATATTAATGCTTATTTCAGGGTTATTCTTTTCAAATAACTGTATATCTTTGACTGATAAGGGGAATGCTATTCCGTCTATATTTAAAACATCTGAATAGTGCGGGTATGATTTAGTTCGACACACATTGCTCTTTGCAGGATATAGACCAGCAAGTATACTCCATAAAAAGCAATAATTATCATTGTTCTGAATATTAATGCAGCTTTTGGTATTTTTGACAGTAGGAGGTAAAGGTATGTAAGTACCTCCTCGCATGACCAGCGCTGGCTGAATAGCCAGCATCATGCTGAGTAGGGCCCATTTCGTGGCACTATGTTTGTATTTGTTTGTTTTCATTCTCTAAAGTGTAATGTGTAGTGTCATGAATAAATGTTTTGAGTTTGAGTTTGAGTTTCGCATCGGACAATACTTGTTTACATTGACTTCTAAATGACTTATTGCAACAAAAGACCAGCCAGATTCACGGTGTTCAAATTCAGTAAGTTTATCTTTCAAATGCTCAATCGTTTTTGCAAACAGCTCATTAATATTCGAGTTTCCATAAATAACATCATATTTTGTATTGAACGACTTTAATTGTTGTTTGTCTGAATGTGGTAATGTAAAGTAAACGAATAGCTCATAGTTTATTTTGATACATTTATGTTTCAGTAATGACATTTCCACAACTTTCATAATGTTACTTTGAATATCGCACAGAAACGTCTCAGGAGTGGGGTATTCATTTTGTATTGGATTCAAACGATACGTTACTATTCTGTTTTTAAAGGCAGTTGCTATAATTTCAATATTATTAAAATCAGTCTTCAATATGCAATTCGATTTATGTAAATTGGTTCTCAAATGATAATTGTATTCATTCTTAGGCAATTCAATTCCACATTTGTCACATTTCATTGAAATAGTTCTGGATGACGGGAGGTTATGTGATCTCACTGTAAACAAAATGACACACTTTATAGATTACAATTTATTTGAAGGTAATATAAGATACATTTATTATTATTTGTTAAATGATATGTTAAAGAACTTATATTTTATAACAAATATATAGGTACTTAAGTTAAGAATGAACACAGAGTTAAAACATCAGTAATATAATAGACGCTAACTAAAAATGAGAACCCATATCTGTGGTATTCCTTTTGCGCTGCGTGAATAAATTAAGCTTAATGTTTCCACGCTTCAATGTTAGGGTGTATTTCATATATATATATATATATATATATATATATATATATATATATATATATATATATATATATATTTATACATAGTTGGAATTATACATTACGAAAAAGAATTCACTCTAACACTACAGGGTGTGGACATTCAGCTAAATTTATACACGCAAGGCAATATGAATACTGTAAATATAGGAGCATAATTTATTTATTTATTTATTACTCCGGTATTCTATAGCAGATGTATTAACATTAAGATAATAATAAATCGATACAATGTTTAAAATTCATCAATAATAATTACTAACAAATGACGGCACACACGTTCGGTATTCTTTTCGCGTTGCGTGAATAAAATTGGCCAAGTGTCTCCAAGCTTCAGTATTATCATCGGTTCGGTTTTTAATATTGACTACGGCATGACGCCATCGATTCACTGGCGATACCTGTTCAATATCACTGCATTTGTAAACTTTAACCTCAACAAAGTGGGTGCCCTTTTTATCTGGATTTGCCTGACGCGCGAAACCATTCGCAAGCCTTCGTGAAATGTAGGATAATAATTTACCCTCGCCTGAAGTTTGGTTCGCCTCCAACCCCTCGTCATCACTGTCGGCGCCGAATAGCTCCGCCGCAGTGCCGTGTCGCGGCTTCATTGGTGCTGGTGCAATTCTCACCCTCTTCGAGCTCGCCGATGTCGAAGGCTTGGACTTCTTCTTATTCCTTTTGTCACCCTCATCAGCCTTCGGCGGCGGCGGCGGCGGCGGCGGGGGCGAATCATCCTCCGAGGACGACGATAGGAACAAATCTTCGGCATTCGAGCGTTTCGACCTGAAAATCAGATAAATATGTTACTATTAAATTTACGATCATTTAACATGAGCTTGAATAATAGAGTGCGGATACTTTAGTTACGAATTTAAGGTAAACCCAATTATGTATTATTTAGAAACAGATAGGTAGGTAATCAGAAATAATTATTAAGTATTCATTGATCTCGAAGAGAACGATATTATCAAGTATATTCACACACGCACACACACACACACACACACACACACACATACACACACACTATAAAATTTTGTCATAGTAACTACTAGATTACTTTCTACAGGACTACGACGTTGTTAGTTACTGAGACAAAGTTTTATATCACTATAGAACTGTCTCAGTAAGTAGAAATCAAATTGGCTGACTGTAGGTATTAACAGCAAGTAGCAACACCCATAACTAACCATCGATAGACCTTATGTCATTGCAATAACGCTTACAAATGTGTAGTTAACAGTGATGCTGATAGTACATTAGTTTGAAAGGTTAAGTTATAATTCTAAGTAGCTAATTACTCGTGTCTTTCTATATAATTATTATAATTCTCTATTACTCTAACATTTTTTAATTTAAATAATTATTGATTGAGGAGTGTCTTTTCAAAGGGGTTATTTCTCTATGAGTTTTTTTTCACACAAAGTATGATCTTTGTCTAAGTGATCACACAAAATAAGCCCATTTAAAAAGACACTCTTCAATTGTTATTACGAGTTTATGATGATTCTAGTACCTATTAGTAACATTAACATATACATTGATTCATACTTACATGATGATGATGATGATGTGCTGTAGCTGGAGTTGGGAAGAGAAGAGTGGGTTTCCTTGCTTCCTGTTTATCGGAATGAAGCAATAGGCCCGATCGGGCGGCTTAAGTAGTGAACATTCACGTGGAGCTCTCCCATATATGAAATTTGTCGACGCGATTAAAAAGGTACAGTTTCGAAGGCGCATCAGCAATTCAGCACTTAGCCTAAAGTAGAAGCTCTATATTTCGCTTACCTTCATACTGTGGGTTTACTTCCTTTTTTATTCAATCAATAAATAATAACATTTTATTTTCATATTTAGTCAATATTATTTTGAGTAGATACTTACCTTTAATCAACAAACAAACGAAAACAATACATCAGTTATGTAAAACAAAATGTGCAGGTACGTACAGTCGAGTGCATTAATATATAGACACATTTGTAAAGGATCAGTATGGAGAAGTGTATATATATATTAATGCCCTTGACTGTACTAAGTAACTTCATTATAATTGTATACGTTCGTTTATCTAGTACTCGTAATCTTAGAAAAGAAGACAAAGTCAGGATAGGAGCTAGTATATTTTATTTGCATCAGCGCATTATTACTAATAACTCTTCAAAATACGAATGCACACGATCGTATTTCAACACAATTTGATCACTAAACGCATGTATTAAGACTCAATTTGGTATGTTTTATTTTATTTCACATATTATGATTATGATTATGATTTGCAGGCAGGTAGGTATGGTATATGTGAACGGTCGACGACAAAAATAAGTATACATTTTTCACCTTATCAGACATCTGTATGTGAAGTGCTAATATATTATATTTATGGCCGTAACTGCACAAAAATTATTAGATATAATATAATCTGTTAAAGTAAGAACAAACACGATTTTTACCCGACTACGGTAACGCAGAAGTGGGTTATGATTTTGGCTGCTATTTATTTACATTCATTTATCTATCTTTTTCTGGATTTATTTTGCTTTAAACATACTATTAATCTTAAATAAGAAGACGAAGTCACGATATGAGCTAGTATATTTTATTTGCATCAGCGCATTATTGCTCACTCTGTAAATCCACACGTATGTCAATACAATTTGATGACTAACCGTATGTATTAAGAATCAATTTCACGCTTCAATTCTATTTAACTTATTATGATTATGATTCGGCGAGCGGTATATGGATATCAACACAGACGGTATCATATTTGTCAGTCGCCAATCACTCCATATGACTTTCCATATACGAATTTCAATAAAATACATGATATTTTGAACTCTAATAACGATGATATTTTCGGATATAAATCCTGAAAATAAGTGAACAAACTTATTCAATACAATATTTTAACAGCAGTTAGTTCTACTGAAAATATGTCGGTAAGTCCTTTTTAATAAACATTATAGTATTTAAATAGAGCACTTATAAAAAATTGGTATAATAATTTTAAAATTTATTTTAAGTAAATCTCTAATGGATAAATAGTGGGGAACTTAAATCTCTAAATTGTATTTCATTTATCTGTAATAATTGTATCTTACTGTATATTTTTATATTACGGTATTTGATTGGAATTTTTGGTCTCCCCCTAAATACTTTCAGATGAATAGTTAGACATTAATTGAACTAATAATTAATTATTCATTACAGGATACATCAGAACACCTGTTCAACTTCGTTCCTCTCACTTCATCTCTAAATCAAAGTCAGAGTGAAGTTGGATCGGGGGTAAGACGTCTGTCCTCGGGGGTCAAGAGGAAAGCAGCACCCGTTGTTTACTCGTTTATCAAGAAACCACATCGGAATGGTGGCACAAAAGTCATAAAAATAGAAATTTACAACAGTAGCAAACTAGACGAGAATTATGAATGTATCTGTAAATGTAATGCTGAGCTATGTGCCCAATATGTTGTGAAAAATACAATATTAGACGAAGTCTACGAATTAACGCGTAGAGTAATAGATAAGATAGATGAGGGTTTGTCATCGGACTCCCCACATGGGTACACCATTGACTAGAGGTACAATGTCTCAGAAGTCTACTTAATTCTAATTTGTAAAAGATAACACGATATTTGAGTGATATACTTCTTAAATAAATACTATGTAGATAAGAGTACACGTAAAAGGTATTGATCTTGGCCATTGTCTATTGTAAAAAATAAACATTAAAACAAATGTTTCACTCTTTACTATGTTTTTTTTTTTTTTAAACAAAATAAAGTATGTTTATGAATAAGTACATGTGGTTTCTTTTCTATATTATATATGACATATAAAACACAATACTATTATTAGTATCCTCATAGATATCAAACCTAAAGTCACTTGAAGTATTGAATAAAAACGCAACTGAATAATAAATAAAAAATGGACTGTGTCAATGTCATATACACGGACGTCACGATGTTAAACTAATAAACACTGAACACTATTGCGGTGTTTTAATAACTAACTGTTATTAAAAATCTAAGCGAATGCGTATATATTATACTGGTTTGCGAGTATCAGCGCGAGTAATCAGAAAAGATAAATGGTTCGTAGACTTGGTACCATTGGTGTAAATAAATACAATATTCGAATGGATAAATGTTACTTCTGGAGTAAAAATGTCCTAAAACCAGAACTTAATAGCTTTCGTCTACCTCACTATTTGAATACATTTTTACGTGACAGACTTCTTGCGGGACACTAAATGTGTATTTGAATGAATACTTCTTGAATCGATTCAAATTAGTATTCCACTAAATGTGTATTTGAATGATAACTTCTTGAATCGATTCAAATTAGTATTCCACTAAATGTGTATTTGAATGATAACTTCTTGAATCGATTCAAATTAGTTCTCCACTAAATGTGTATTTGAAATGATAACTTCTTGAATCGATTCAAATTAGTATTCCACTAAATGTGTTCAAGGGTCTGAGGGATTTGGTGCAGAAAACTTCAGGGTGATTAAAATAAGGAGACGTCTGTTAGCTGTGACTTGTGGATTTAATAGTGACTGACTGAGTGACATGCAAAATTATATTAAAAGATCCTTATAACTAAGAGGCGGTGAGCTGCAAAGGTCGCATTGCATGTGCATTTTCATCAGGCGCCTTAATTGACGCCAACAAAATGTGTATTTGAATGATAACTTCTTGAATCGATTCAAATTAGTATTCGAATGTGTATTTTTGGTGCAGCTGGATCTTATCTGATCCAGCTGCACCAATAATACACTACTGTAACGAAACGTAATTCGTCGAAATTCGCTGATTTCGTAGAGTGGGGGATAGAATGAGCATTCGTTCGTTTGGTGTAATCCTTCAGTCTTATTCTTATTACACAGAATTCTGACAGTGCACAGGGACATTTATTTTTGAGAAATTTTATATTCACCTCGTTTTGCCTTTGACCATAACGACTTTAGTTCAATCTGAAATATTCGAACAGTTCTATGTACCTACACGTACATTGTATATATTCCATTTCACTTTGATACAATTATAATTATTGTTAGTAGGGAAGCAATTACATTGGCTTTGAATATCAAATTTCTAACAACGGAATACGATTAATTTAACTCAATGGCGGGTTTCGTTTCATTGGAAACTATTTCGAATTGGTTAACATGTTTGTCATAGTCGACGTATTATCTACCACTAGTTTCCACTGAAACCCTCTATACAAATATATATAAATTGAGACACAAAACCATGCTACTGTATTTAAATTAGGCCCTTCCTAAGTGTTAAACTAAGGATTCAACTTGTGGAGTCACTCATTCTGTCAAAATTGAACTACATGGATATAGTATATGGTCCTCGTCTACTCACTAAATCAAAACGGCTCATCCAGCGGGTACAAAATGCATGTGCTCGGTTTTGCTTTGATATTCCATTAAGGGCTCATGTGATCCCATTTCTAAATAATTCCAATATTCTCAAGATGTTACATAGACGCAAGTTTCATTTGGCATGTCTTCTTTTTGGCATAATGCGCCATCAGGCGCCCGCATATCTCGCTGAGAAGCTGGCTGTCCGCAAGCCCCGTGGCGCTCGGAAATGTGCGTTGCAGTTGATGACGCACCGACACGCATCTGCTGCCTTTCGTGGTAGCTTCCGATATGTGGCGACAAAGTGTTGGAACAACATCCCGCCTCCGATTAGGGACCTGGAAAGTGTTCATAGTTTTAGGTTCAGAATAAAAAAGTTTTTGTACGAACACCAAAAGGCACAGGAAAACCTGAGGCATGACACCAGCTGCTTTTAAAACATAAAAAATATAATATATAACATATAACATACCTGTTGTTTATGTCCCATAAGCGTCATGGCATGTTTGAGGTTTCACTTTTTAGTGTTTTTAGAATTAACTAGGTTTGCCAGTGCATACCTTGCATACTAACTATTGTCATTTTGCTTGTTAATTTGTACTAATCTGTTCTTTGTATAGTTTTAAGAGTTTTGAGTGTGTATCTTTGTTTTAATTTGTCGTGATAATATAATAAGTCCTTGACCCAATTCCATATTATGTAATACTGATTACTGACACACTGTCACTCACTGTGACCAAACAATATGGCGTGCCCACAGATAAAATATAGGGAAGATTCCGTGTATTAAGACATACCTGAACAAACTATTGTCATCCTTTACCATCTCAGTATGTATTCCATAAGGAAAAAGAGACAAACAAGGTAGTTCTACTCGGTCGTGAATTATATCACCGACTCCATTTTCTTAATTTTTAGTGAACAATGCTAACAACCTGACTAGATAAAATGTCATTACTATTAGTGTTGTCCAGTCTTCATCGTATGCTTTTATCGGCAATAATAATATTTTTACCAAATTAGGTAGCGATGAACAGTGCGAATAAACCTTATTTCCTACCCAGAATCACGATCTTCTGCGATCCTTAATATGTCATGATTTCTAAATCTACACTTTAGGATAAAAATAAAATCACAAAATTAATGAAATATTTTCTTTAATTAAAATGTCAAATGTCATAAGAAGTGTTCTGTCTAAAACGTATGCCACTAGTTGGCGCCACTTAGCGGTAAGGTCCCGCTAAGAAACACAATTACCTAGCCTCAAAGAACAACTAACTAGAAGAAGGTCATTTTATTTTTTTACATAATTTTATTAACTTGTACAAATCATTTAAACACGAAACTATAGGCGCTCTGAGAATTTAGACAAGTTTCTGGACCTGACGCCTCAGTGCTGCCGCCCTGATGAACGGCATTTCAGAAAACCCTCATTATAACATGTTTTACGGAACTTATCATCCCTTAAAGCATACCTAACAATTTTCGTATGATGGCTTCTTTATAATTAATCAGTCTACACAAGTATCACATGAGTGTCATTATTAAACTAAACTTACTTTACTTTCTGGTTGACATGACATTGGATGATTACCAAATATGGTGGGTACTACGTCAGAATGTAATCACTTATGGGTACGCCCTTGCCTGAAACAACAGCTTAAAAATGTGCGGAGCATATTTTTGAATACTTTTTAGTGCACCAGTCGTCTGCCTTTTTGATATTTTTGACCCATATTAGCCTTTGTTCAGTGTCCTGTGGAAACCTGTTGGAAATTAAAAACATCGATTCATTTTCTCAGTTGGCTATCAATAGATTTATCGATATCACGATCGATCGCTTAAGTACAACACTATGCAATACAAATATTTGAATCCCACTATTTATAATTACATTACGAATGCAAATACGAATGGTTAATTCACAAAGCTACACACATGTATCCGGCAACAAATATTGAATAAGATTTTCAGTTACTTTTACCTTAATAAGGTTCGAAATTTTAAAATTCAAGTCAAAACTAAATTACCGGTGAAACGTAATGTCTTTATTTTGTTCATTCAGGTAACCCTGGCGGTTTTTACACCATGGAACCACACAAGTCATCACTTTTATCACATTCCGTGCACTTATCGAACAGAAATATACCTACATGAAAAGCTTTATTTTAATCACTTTTACTATTTGCGGTTTAGGTGCACTAGTATAGCCAAACAAAGATCGTTGACAGGCATTGCTGGCGTCACCCACAGATATAATAGACTCGGTCTATTAAATTAATAAGTCTATGGGCGTGCCCGTGTGGCGTTTTGTTTCGTCCCCGTGCATTCGCCGTGTCGTTTGGTTGTCAGGGCCCTGTACACACTGGTAGTATAGTCGGGCGTTACAAGCTCAGCCGATTGTCTTATGTTTTAGTTTTATGTTTTATTTATTTTTAAGTTCTTGTGTATAAATTTGTAATTTGTGTATACATTTATTGGTATTTTTGTTTGTTTGTTGAAAGCGGAAGACCAGCGCTGGCTCTGCTGGCAAAATGCTGAGTTTTGGCCATTTCGAGACAAAATTTCGTGTTTACTGTTTTGTTTTGTTTGTACTGTGTCTCGAATAAACGTTTTTTCTTTTTTTTTTCTTCTTTCTTTTCTTCTTCTAAATATTTACACAGGCTACTGTACCACCTAGGGCCCGTTTCTCGAACGCTTGTAACTTGTAATACAAGTGGAAGTCTCTTTTTAAGACTATCGATTAGCTTCCGCTAGTATTCCAAGTTACAAGCTATCGAGAAATAGGCCCTAGTGGCCTATACTAATCTACCTATACTAGACTTTGTCATCTGCGGTCTAAAAAGTTTGCCTTTCGTTCTGTTACATACTGTATATATTAATTTTTTTTTTTCCATTTTAAAGTCCATAACCAAGGAAATCACTCAGTCATAGTGGTAATGAACTATCCATCCCATAGTTGACAGCGGCAGCCGGGGCGAATTAGCACGCTAAGTGAGTTATTTCACAGGATTAACGCTGGATTATCCGGATTCACCCCGGTATCAAGGCCAATGGCTTGAACTGGCAGTTTTACTTAAACCTAAACATTAGCTAATGGTTTTCATGATAATAGATTAGACTTTAAATCATACAAAAATAATGCGTTAAATTGGAAACAGTATGACACAGATGACAATCTTTCCATAGTTTACAATTTCGCTAGATAAATTATAATCGAACGGTAGGTATTTTACAATATTATGATTGACGCATGTAAATTGTATTCTGAAATTAAACAAGTAATAAAAAAAGTTAAAATCCAATAAAAACAAGGTTTTTTTTGGAAAACCCCCTAATTAAAAAAATACCTAACTTCGTAAATCGCATAGAACATCTTCTGTCTTTGTCACTGTTTTGACAAAGTTTTCTGATTTTCGTAAACATTTTTCCATAGATAGAAATGAGACAAACAATGGTATGGACAAAATCCCAAAATATATCCCTAAACATTTTAAGCCCCTGATAAAACCCCACGGTCCTCATTTACCCCCTAAATTTAGGGGTAAACCCCCTAAGTTGGCCCTTATCGGGCTCGCTCGCACTACTCCGAGAGTATGCTCTGGATGGATAGAAAGTCAGTCCGCGTTTATAACAAAACGGCCGCTCATAGAAAGCACACAGTATTCCAAGAAGACTACGACTATATTTTAGCCCAATTACTGTAGTTCGAATAAAACTGCGCTAATTGATATACGACCAGCCCGACCTTCTTGCGCCACTAAATTGATGTAAATGGACGGCAGTGATTTTCTGACCGTAGTTAACCCCTGATTGAAACAAATTCTCTGAGGACTACGCTCCTTAGGCCGTTTATAAGGACGATGGCCTATGCTATTGGGAGTCTATAAATACACTGATTGCGTCCATGGTAAATCAATTTTACATCACACTTGCTTTGTAAGCGCGCCATTGCTTGCATGCATCGCGGGAGTAATAGAAAAGTGAAATTCCCTAGCGAGAATGCGAAATGTTAGTACGTCATTTAATAATATTTTGTCTTAAAACTATTTTTTTTGCTCGCAAGTGTGATGAAAAACATTGTATGCATTACGGTCGGTAAGCGGAATACTAACTCGAGTCATTAAAAGGCCTCCTGCCTAGATACACAGTGTACCTACTATTAACACGTTAACGGGATTTAACATGATATGATAAACCGGAGGTTTCGTGATCGCAGGAATTCTATAATAACCCCCTTATTCATAATCGTCTCGTAACTTAGCGAGCCGATATGTATACCTATCGTTTGTCCCTTACCGTCTTATAGGCATATTATTAGGCCTTTACCTTTACACAAAACGTGATTCGTCGAAATTCGTTGATTTCGAGTGGGGGATAGAATGAGCGAATGCTCCTTTAGTCTAAATGCACCTTAATGTTTCAAGATGTAGCATACTGTGCCAAACATCAAATACAATCACAATTAACCTAAATAGAAAACTGCAATACGATTGAATTCAGATGAGTTATTGATATAAACCGGTGTACTAGATGAACATGCAATAGATTTCACTAAAATAAATACAGTACCGTAAAATGGGGTAAATAGGAATGGCGAGGTAAATAGGAACCTAGAGTAAACTGGTCTGTTAGCCCAGGACAAACAGTCAAATTTAGAACAACAGATTTTTTCATATGTCGCACCTTTAGAACGAAAGTGACCTAATTCAAAATTTTCGAATTAGGAATGTTAAGCTTTTAGGTGTTTTTAATTAGGTAAGTACATAATTAATAATTCCAAAATGTTAAATTAGGTCACTTATTTCTTTCTAAAGGTGCGATGTGTTAGGTATTCTAAACTGGACTGTTTGTCCTGGGCTAACAGACTTTTAACTCTACATTCCTATTTACCCCGTCATTCCTATTTACCCCTTCTTACGGTACCCGGCGTTAAGTTTGCACATCGGTCTTTGGAAAGAGACAAATTACATTGCATAAATATCACATATGTTAGAGAAGGACAACGCTTTATAAAGCCGAGTCTCTTTTCAGAGACCGACGTCCAAACTTTATTGCCGGGTACTGTATGCTATATTAACGGTTTCAAATCGACGCACAGTTACCATCAGATATATCGGAGCAGCCACGGTGCTCAATAATATCTAAATATGCACTCTGACGCCATGACAATAGAGGCCTGGCCTGATACCGCGAACATATTCACAAATTTCGGGGATTTGTCTCTGTTACACCAAAGAAGGCGTCCTTAGAGTGACAGAGACAAATCCCCGAAATTTACGAACTTCCGTGTTCGCGGTAGCAGGCCTGCTCAGATGTTTGTGAGCACTCTGGCTGCTCACATCACATCATCAACCTATTATTATTTATTATTATTACAGCATACAATAAACTTATATTTATTACAGTTCCCTGCAAAACTGTTTACACAGTTTGACTGCAGGCATGAGTCTCTTTTAGGTATCTATATCAGTCCACTGCTGGACTAAGGCCTCTCCTAATACCTATGTGTATGAACGCATTAGGAGGTAAATGCCCATAATCGCCACGCTGGGAAAGCGGGTTGGCAATGCATGGCAGTAGTGTGTCCATTACAGTGACGTTGCTGCCCATCATCAATCTCCGATAAATAAATTGTCAGTGAAACTTCAATCCCTTAGTCAACTCTTACGACACCCACGGGAAGAGTTGGGGTGGTAACAAATGTATTCTTACTGCCGTTACCACGCGGCCAATATATTTGATAGTGTAAAATTAAACTCTCGGTAGTAATTGTGGATGATATTGCGAAACTGTTTACCTTCACAGCGATATTTAGTATCAACGGCTCTTGTTTACATTCCACAGGCATGTGCATGTGCAAGCCGCGAACCATGTTCGAGTGTTGTCTCTGTCACACTTACGTATGAATTTGTAGGTGAGACAGAGAAGCAACACGCCGATCGTGATTTGTAATAGGCCTTCGGAAACATATGCAAGATGCGCATGGTGCAGTCATATATTTCGTATCGTATCGATTGACGAAGCGGAATTCGGTTAACCGAATTACCTCAAAGACGTGTAGGTGGTAAAGATTCCGGTTGTCCCTAGTTTGTCATTTCCTCGTTGTTGGTGTAGATGGCAGCATCGTATGCTTGCCACTTGGTCTGTTCAATATATGTCATGTGGTAAGTTATTTTTTAGGTGAATAAGAATCTATTTCTGAAAAAATGATCTCATCACAATTTATTGTGTGTTAACATTTTCTGAACTATTGATACTTACTTAACTAATGAAATAAAATAGAGATATAACTAATGAAATTAAATACAGAATAATCGCACTCGAAAGCGTACTTTCTATCCCTATCGCTCGCACCAATTCCATGAGAGCGAACGACGAACGAAGATGCAGGATGGTAAAATAGTATTTTATGCAACCCTTGTTTAAGAGAGGTCAAAAAAGGTGAGTGGCACGGGTAACAATTTGAGGCGAAGCCGAAAATTGTTATTAAAGACGCCACGAGCATTTTTTGACTCAGTTAAACAATGTTGCATACAATACTTTTGCTACGACCACACATTTATTTTTAAATAAAATTGTAAATAGAAATATTCTTAGTCAAACACAATTTTATTAATCATCAAGGTCGGGCCGGAGAAAGTCTTGTATATACACGAGTTGTCTTAAAATGCAAAAAACGCACTGCGTGTATACCCGAATGCGTTTAAAGGGAATAGACAATATAGACTTATCTTGACATCTGTAAGGTAGGAGCTTAATGGTGTGTTCACGACCATGTAAATGACAAATAACAGTACGGGAGTAGCAAAAAGTATGTTACGCTTATTCATGGCGGCAGCATGGTAAGCCCATAAAACGTATGTCTCAGCTTGAACTAGGTACCAAAATTATTGACATATTTTTGGCTCGGCCACACTGTAATGTATGCAAACAAATATGCGTATCTTTAAACGTGACTGTACACTTGTACAGTTGCATACTGTTGTACAAAAGTGATAATAAAATCACATGTATATCTCACCATCTACTCTTTACTCTTAACTGGTCTTTTGAGTGCTTGTACAGCCGACGTCGACTGACCAACCATCTAACTCACTAACTTCACCCATTTTCAACTCCAAACTGAACCACTTAGTAACTTCTCAGTAAGATGAGTGAAAATGGGTTGAATTTGTAATATTGTTATTACTGCTCTGTGAGTTTACACTCAAAGAACGTTGAATCCCTTTCTCGGTCATAAATTTTAAAACGTTAAAGTTTGAGAATTTATGTTTTAAGGCTCCGGAAGCATTCGATTACATTTAAACGGATGTTGTTTCTCTCTAAATGTTAAAATTTGCATGGAATATTATTCTCAAAGTTAAGAATACATACTGCAGTACTAGTAATGTAATGAATTTACTTATCATTACAAATTATATAATTTAGATTTTAATTGAGTATAAACTATTTCTGATTTTAAAATACACTTCTAAATGGCTTCTAATTAGAATTGTTTTTGAATAAATTTGTTACAGTACGAGTATGTAGGGGTGCTGACTTGCAGCGATTGTGGTCGTACATTCGTTGCAAAAATCGGCTATGTCAGTCACCTAAGAGCTCATCAGCGACGCTCTCAGCAGGATGCAGTCGCCGTGGCCGAAACCGGCTAAAATAGGATGATATAAACCATTACAAAATACAAAAGTATGTTGCACTGGTTACTTGAGATGGCGATGTTCGATGGCGGTGAGGCTTGGATACCTAAACTAGTTTATGACTAAGGGGGTTGTACTATTTTTCGAAACCTGTGTGTATTCGCGAGACTCATAATTAGCTGGACCGACCGTCACAAACCGGGCCTAATTAACCGTCTAGCGAGTGTCTACGTCTGCTAGACATGAGCGCCGCGCCGGCGCGCCGCCGCCGCCGATAAAATCTTCGCGCCGCCGCCGCCGACGCCGCCATCGGCGTGGAATCGGCGTGACCTTGATGAGGCATCACAAAATTACGCTTTTTTTAATACCGACAGTTAAATATTTTTAAATTGCTAGAATCGATGAAAATATCATCTTTCGAAAAGGGTCGACAAATACTTATTATGGTTGTTTAGTCGAATATAAAGATATGTATACGCCTGGAAGTTACAAAATTATGTATCCATATAAGTTAGCAGCCATGTTTGGTTTTCTTGTTCTCGGTTGTACTTCTTATATTCGTATTAGTAATTACTAGGCTTAGGACTTTTCATAGCATATCGTGGTTCTAAAATCCTTGGAGCCGCTATGTGTAAAATTTTCGAAGTCAAAGTCAAAGTATATTGTAATATTAAATATTATAATGATTTATACCTACTGTTACATCGTTACTGAATTAATTTTAATCGAACGTAATTAATTTTAAAAACGAACTTGATTTCATAAAAAGTGCATACGAAATTAGTTACCTATATCAGAAACCATAAAAAAACTAGACAATTAGTGTTCAAAACAAACTAGAAAAAGTCTTAATCGGAAATAGCGATGAAAATGGCGAAAGTATCATGTTGTTTTTCTCAAAAGTTTCGATCGTATAAATTACATGTAACTTCCGAACAATAAACAAAACTGACGTTACGGTAACGTCAGTTTTGTTTATTGTAGAAGTGAAGTATATTTACTTCAAAGGTAACGTCGTTACCTTTGAAGTAAATATACTTCACTTCACGTTGACATCACATGAAAGCATAGATTAATGATTCCAATTTATAAGCATTTTATCATAATTTGTAATTTAAACTGTTTAGTCAACTGATATTGATATTTAGTCTGAGCAAAATGAAAAGGTGTTTGTACGAGAGCCAATACATTCGGAGTATCATAATTCAATAAAATAATGCAAAAAAAACGTATTTTACACGTAAAACACTGAAAGATGCGAAAGGTTAAATCGAAGCTCTGTAACGAAAGAAGATACTGTATTTTGTTCTTTCGTGCTATTTTCATAGCTAATCAGAACCCTGATTTCGATGACATAATGTGTTGAAGGTTCCGTAAATGAAATACCAGTAAACTGTTCCGAGTTATATTGTGCACTGAAGCAGACTGAAGTAATAATCAAACGTGACAGAGCGAGTAGGTAAACAAACATTGACATTAGTTTTATTATTCTAACCAGCTAGTTTATATCGGTCACATATAAGAACTATGTTCCAACATAATGTAGGTACCATAATAAAGAAATACCACGATACCTCGAGAAGACGACATTAACGACGTTTATTTTTGACACACAAAAGACCTGAAAGACAATGTGAAGAATGATTTATAAAGTAATTTTGGTTTGATTTGTTAAGTAAAGCGATGCGAGTATAAGTCCGGTCCGGTCTTATCCGGATGTACGTATAAGGTACACCCGGGTAAGACCGGACTATTTTTTGGTGAGTTGAAAGGATGTCAAAAAAAACATAAATTTATTCTCACTAACTTTTACCTGCAGATATATGTGTGATGTACGTTAGAAAAAAAATCAAGTTTTCAATATAAATTTACTTGATGCCACTCAAGGAATAGCTTAGGAGTAAACGTAAAGTCAATATTGCATTTTTTTTCCAAGACACCCAATCGAAAAATCTTCTTGGCTTATGATCGGACTAGTATCTCATTTCAACTCTAAAGTAAGGAGAAGAAGGTGATCTTAGCCGGGTGTACCTTAAGTCGTACAAGTCGACAAACGTCAGTTTTGTTTTTTGTTCGGAAATTACATGTAATTTATACGAAAGATTCGAAACTTTCGAGAAAAACAACATGATTCGCCATTTTCGTCGCTATTTCCGATCTCAGACTTTTTCTAGTTTGTCTTGAACCTAATTGTCTAGTTTTTTTATGGTTTCTGATATACCTAATTTCGTATGCACATTTTATGAAATCAAGTTTATATTTTTAAAATTAATTACGTTCGATTAAAATGAACTCAGTAACGATGTGACAGTAGGTAGGTAGGCATTATATTTAATATTCCAATATACTTTGACTTTGACTTCGAAAATTTTACACATAGCGGCTCCAAGGATTTTAGAACCACGATATGCTATGAAAAGTCCTAAGCCTAGTAATTACTAAAACCAATATAATTATATACTCTTATTGTTTCTTCTTGACGACTGAAACCACAGCGGACGTTAACCAGAACCTTTCAAGATGTGGTTCGCATCCTCAGGGAGGACTCAAAGCTTTCGGGGGAGACCTTAGGGCAGTTAGGGCTAATGTAGGAATGACGTGAAAATCCGTCTCTTCGTCAGGGAAACGGACTCTAAACCGAGAGATCAGTAAGCACATTCGAAAGAGCGATCGTCAGAACAACACAATGTCAAAGGTATTCGTACAATCTCTAGGAAAAAGCCACCTGACGAAGCTGACTACAGCTCGTGGAGAAGTCGTTACTTCGATACTGGTTAGTCCTTTCCGAAGTGGAAGACTCCTATGGCCGATTATACGCATCGCATGCATCACGACCTGATCCCGAAAATGAGGATTGTAGACCCACTTTGATACGCCACCAAACCGAAGACCTGCTAGAAGTCAGTATCGGCGAAATCGAGATCGCTCTAGGGCAGCTTAAAAACGGAAAATTCCCTGGATAGAATAGCGTTACAATAGAGTTCTTAAAAGCAGGAGGTAAGCCCGTACTGAGGGAGCTCCAAAACCTTTTTAACGGTGTTATATTCGAAGGGAAAACTCCGGAGGCATGGATTACAAGTGTGGTCGGCTTGATTATCAAAAAGGTAGACAAAACCCTGATGAAGAACAACTATCGACCCATTTATCTTCCAGGCCATGTCTATAAGCTGTTCCCTACAGTAATCACTAACCGTCTTGCGCGGAGACTCGACAAATTCCAACCTCCGTAAGGCTGGTTTCTGTGTCACGCGGACCGCCCGTGCGGATCTCTCCGCGTGGAGCAAATATGTATTGAATCAATGGCGCGTTTCAAACTGCGCCAGTCTAACGGGCTGGATTTCGGAGCAGATACGGCACCAGAACCACATCCACATAGTGCGGCAAATTATACAGAAGACCGAGGAGTATAATCAGCCCCTGTGTCTAGCATTTGTGGACTATGAAAAAGCCTTTGACTCGATTCAGATCTGGTCTGTTCTGGAGTCTTTCCAGTGATTTCAAGTTGATTGGCGATAAGATGTCTCTACGAGGCCGCCACCATGTCCGTCCAAGTACAGAATTAGCAAACAAATCCTATACCCATACCCATACCCTAACCTTGCATAGAGGCGGGACACAAGGGGGCGTTATCTCCCCGAAATTGTTCTCAAATGCAATGGAGGACATGTTTAAGACGCTGAGCCGGAAAGGATCAACATTGATGGCGAGTACGAGAGGTAGATATGTATACCTCGGGCAAACATTGCAGTTGGGTAGGAACAACTTCAAGGATGAGGTGAATAGAAGAATTCAGCTAGGTTCGGCAGCATTTTAGGAAAGTACGTCGAGTCTTCACATAGTTGATCCCCTGTGGGATCCCGCAGAGAGAAGCCCTTTCCAAAGCTCGCTGAACGACCTTGAACTTGTGGACCAGCCGTACCGTCAGTGTCCACGTTTCGGCTCCGTACGTCATGACGGGTAGGACGCACTGATTGAAGACTTTTGTCTTCAGACACTGACAAAAGTCTTCAGACACTGGTCCACAAGTGGTACGGCTGGTCCACAAGTTCAAGGTCGTTCAGCGAGCTTCTCTATAGCCATATCCTAACCTTGCATAGAGGCGGGACACAAGGGGGCGTTATTTTCTTCGTTTCTAGGGCTTCTCACTGCGGGATCGAATCAGAAATGAGGTTATCCGGCAGAGAACCAAAGTGATCAATATAGCCCACCGTATTAGCAAGCTGAAGTGGCAATGGGCTGGCTATATTTGCTGTAGAACCGACAACCGTTGGGGTAAACAAGTTCTTGAGTGGAGACAGCGTGTCGGCAAGCGTACTGTAGGACGCCCTCAGGCAAGGTGGAGCGACGATTTGCGCAGGATGGCAGGCAGGAGCTGGATGCGAGCAGCCGAAGATCGAAGACGGTGGCGTTAATTGGGGAGGCCTACGCCAGCAGTGGACTGCGATAGGCTGATGATGATGTCGATCCGGGCATTTGAGTCAATCCGTCTGACAATTTGATTTTGCTATGGAAAATTTCGGTCCTTGCTGTTAACTCTATGAACAAGAGTTTTCAAGGCCACGCCGCCGATACGCCGCCGCCGCCGATCAATTTTGACCGGCGCGCCGCCGCCGACTATTTGGCCATCGGCGCTCATGTCTAACGTCTGCACACACTTTCCCGAATCAGTCAACTGATATTTTAAAGACAAACGGGTCTTAATCGCGTAAACTTACGTTCAGTCAACTGGTTCGAAAGTTTACTATTATCCCCGTCATACCCTGAGTAAGTGATTTAAATATCAGTTTAATCATCATTTCCAAGCGGTTTTCAAACGATACCTTATTTAAAATCCGATTTGGAATACGCACTTTGATAAAAAAGCATAGACAATAATCACTTCAGTCCTTGCTCGGTAGGCCTTTAAAGGTGGATTTAGACCAAACGAGCATTCGCTCATTCTATCCCCCACTCTACGAAATCAACGAATTTCGACGAATCATGTTTTGTGTAACGAACAAACGTGGAGTGGGGATAGAATGAGCGAATGCTCGTTTGATGTAAATCCACCTTCAATCAATCAATCACTCAATCAATCAATAATTTATTGTGTAAAAGATTCAGGTAAAGTAGGTACAGGTCACAATTGAGTACAAAAACAGCAAAGCATAGTGTTGCACCAAATCTTCATGCGTTTTCTTTTTTCTACACATTTAAATATCGTGTTAGATGTTTAAATGTGTATTTCAATGTGTTTAATACTTATTCATGAATATCTCCTAACTTAGCAAGCCCATAAGTATTGTTTGTCTCTTTTAGACTTGTAAATATGTCTAAAAAACCGACGGGAACAAACGATACTTACTTATTGGCTTGCTAAGTAAGGAGATGATTATGGATAAGGGATTTTATGAGTTTATTACTTAATATAATTATATGTGATCATGTCTACGATTGAAAATATCTATCATGATCATCATCGTCGTCATATCAGCCGAAAGACGTCCACTGCTGAAAATTGGCTTCCCCAAAGATTGCCACAATGACCGGTCTTGCGCCATCCGCATCTAGCGGAGTCCAATCTATATATGGCTAGTAAATAGGTTTCCCACAGATATTACAATAACAAGTAAAAAAATAATAAACCGATTTGCATGTTACATTTGAATAGTCTGAAAAATAAAGGAATGATACATTGCAAACTAGGTATTAACATTTACATAATTGCATATGAGTGTAATGCAAATTAGCTTCCTACGTATAATTTTAGTCTGCAATTTTCGCTTTTGTAGGTAGTATTTAATTTCATTACAAATATTTTAATCCATAAGTGCGGTGGTTATTAAATAGGTAACTCTCACGACTAACACAATCTAATTATACCAAATGGGTTCTCTTGGTTTTCCATTACAGTAACCCCAAAATAACTAATGAATTAGTTACATGTTATGAAGTTGTGAAAACGCAATTTTGTAACTTACAATTGTTACACTATTGGTAGTATTGGTGCTTTACGCGTAAAGTCAAAAGGTGGATTCACACCAAACGAGCGAATGCGAGTTCTATCCCCACTCAGTGAAATTAGTTCGCTACACAAAACGTAATTCGTCGAAATTCGTTGATTTCGTAGATTGGGGGATAGAATGAACATTCGCTCGTTTGGTGTAAACCCACCTAAACAATTGGTCGCCCTGGGCACCCGGGAACCATGTCAAACTAACGCTATAAATCAGCTTGTAAGATATTTCTTACACTCGTCATTTTGAAATGGTTGTAGTGGCCTAGAGTTTCAATTGGTCAACTGTACGTCAGTGTTGGGCAAAAAGTAATCTTTTCACTCCTTCCGATTACTTTTGTAATCTAGATTACAAAGTACACATACAATAATCACCAAATTAAAATAAAAAAAAAACTGACTTCAACCGATTTCTCCAAGATCCGCCATTGTTTCACCATTGGTTTCCTCAAATTCTACTTTCTGAGTGAAAATTCTAGTAAATGGATGAAAATTACCAAAAAGCGCCATACATGTACATATAACATTTGATTGAAGAAATCCCTCGATTTCTCCAAGATCCCATCATCAGTCCCCAATTTGGTGCCAACGAGACCATCTCCGGGTAATATACGTTCGATCACAAAAATAAATATTAAAAACGGTTCACGATTCTAGGAGATATCAGGTAACTACTTAACATACAAAACAAAAAAAAAGCAGTCGAATTGAGAACCTCCTCCTTTTTTTGAAGTGGGTTAATAATGTAATTTACAGAAGTAATTTCATTATAAAGTAATGAAACTCTACGTGAACACTGAACACGCTTGTCACAAATGACAAATGCCAACAAGAAAAGAGAGTAGTATCATTTTCGTTGCGTTATCACTTATCTATCACTTATCAAACAATGCTGCTACTAATTAATCCTAGTTTCTTACTTTTTCATCCACGATTAGATGCAATGAGCATAATGAATGAATGTAATAAAAAGAAAATACTGAACGATTCTTTCGCCACTCATCTGTGACATTCCAGTTGTTTTTATTAAAAATTTCGTTCGTGGATGTCTCTATTGGCATTTTCGAGAACATGCGATTCTTAATAAACTCATCGTGTCGCTACAGCTACCCTTACTAAAAGTCCTTTTACCTTTTCGTATATTAGTTGACTGTGTAAACCATATCGAAATCATATTTTTCTAAATCTGACACTTTCTTCTTTACTTCAGTGTTTTTAATGTAATGTACAGATAAGGCAGATGTACTAGTGCGCGACATGTTACAGAGAATATTTATTTGAATCACGATATTTTGTTATTTATTTAATCATATATAAATCTTCGTAAAGTATTGTCATGTATTTTGGGATAAGAGTTTGTTAGTTTTGTTAAATAGTATTTATTTTATAGAGTGACAATATCAAAATTTCTCAAAATTGCTAATTTTCTTAGTCAACTTCAATGTATGAGTAAGTGTCAGGTGCTTTTGCTGGCAGTCCCAATAGATGGCACCTAAGTACAAGTTTCAATATCACAAATATTAACACTGAGTCCTAATAATTTAGATGTAAGTAAGCTAATTACATAATTCAAAGTTGGGATATGATGCATTAAAACCACATCATTAACCAATCATGGTTTAACCCTTAATTGCATAGTGATGGAAATATCCATCATGTATTCTCGACTCTATTAACAACATGTCAGAATTCCAATTTGTATAAATCTTTGTCAAGGTCATGCAATGAAGGGTTAAATGCCTTAATAGTTGATTTTATCTTATCGATGGCTACTACAACTACAAGCTATGATGACGAGTTTTGGTACAGCGTCGGGTACTAATACTTCCACCTAACAGACTCACGGATCCCGCAGTCAAACTGTACAGTCAGTTTTGTGGGACTAAGTATTTAGTTTTAACGAAACACTACGGAACCCTACACTGAGCATGGCCCGACATGCTCTGGGCTGGTATTTATGGGGACGTAAACTTATACAAACTGATATAATTATAAATTAAGAAGGAATTACGAGCACGTAACAGTTTCTAAGCACGCTAATCTAATATCTCGGTTAAATGAGACAGCTACGTATCTAGTCCAAGGCTAGATATAATTTAGCGGTTCCAGTAATAGCAGGTGTTGCATGCCAATTAACACCTCGATTTGGTAATTTGTTCAGACCAGTAGCCCTACCGGCGCCCGCTACTTTTTTATATTGGCACAACAAAGTGGCTCCACTCCACCTGGGTGCTTAGACAAGTTGCCAATCGCTAACGCTTAATCGTCAATCTAACTGTCTTTGTCCCACTGATATGAAAGAGACAGAGAGGGAAAACAACGATACGCTACTAAGCGTTAGCGATTGGCAACTTGGCTAAGCATCCTGATCGTAAGTGAAAAGTAGAGCCCAAATCGCGGCGGCAACGAACAGGAGACCAGCATGTTTAGCCAAGTTGGCAATCGCTAGCGCTTAGTAGCGTATCGTAGTTTTTCCTCTCTGTCACTCTGTCATATTAGTACGACAGTTAGTTGTCTTTCGTTTACGATTGACCATAAAGCGTTAGCGATTAGCAACTTGTCTAAACATCCAGCAGTAACCTGTCAGTTGCCACCGCCTTGCTGGCCAGCTAGATGCTTCTTCACGCTTCGTTTAAAGGGTCCCAACTTATAGGTATGCGGAAACACATGTGCCGGTAAAGAATTCCACTTTTTAATAGTCCGGCATATGAAGGAATTACCTACCGAATTTCTTAGTACGCGTGGGAATATTTGTATAGCGAGCAAGTGTGATGACCTGCTTTATGTATTGAGTAAAACCTAACGTTACCACACCTCGAGTTAACTAACACGGGGTTGTTGTTGTTGTTGTATTCTGGCCATTTTTCCGCAACTCGACATCAAACGTGCCTATTTTGCGTGGTCCCAACGCTGGCGGGGTCTTCACATACACCCTTGAATTTCTTCGCAGGTGCATGCAGGTTTCCTCACGATGTTTTCCTTCACCGCAAAGCACTTGTGAATATCAAATGATATTTCGTACATAAGTTTTTGAAAAACTCATTGGTACGAGCCGGGGATCGAACTCACGATCGCTGCGTAGCAGCCGTGCGTTTTACCGCTAGGCCACAAGCGCTTAACACGGGGTTAACTGGTAAAGTTCATACAGTTTTGACACTTCTAACCAGCCGTTTAAATTCGGGTTACTGGCCTGAACCAGGATTATGCAAATGGCCCTGACCCGTGCATGCTTAAACAAATTAAGTAAATCGGTGAGTAATTAGACAATGTAGCGGAAATGCCAGCCGGCGCCAGTGACTAAACTGGATTAAGTCTAGACAGTACACTCCGTATTTATAACACTGTGTCATTTCTCGGCTTCTCGCCTACTGCGAATGAAGGATCCACGGAAAAAACATGTACAATACTTAAAAAAATCAGGGCAAATTCACACCTTATTCTGTTAAAAGTAAGGTGGTTTTTTCTTCTGTAATTTGAATTGACTAGACATGTTTTTTCCGTGGACTCTTCAAATATTGTTTGGCGTTTATAAACGGTCACTAAGAGCTTGAGAGCTTGCTTTACCATCTCCGAATAAAATATATCTGTCAGAGGAATGATAACTGTCCTTTTCTTTCATATGCTTGGGGAAAAGGATAGTGATATTTTTCATCTGTCGGATATATTTATCCGGGAATAGTGAAACAAGCCGTTATCGACAAGAGTACAACATAATTAACGGCAAAAAAGCAAACAGGTGGCTTATGATGGTCCCGTTTTATCCATTTATCGTGCTATGCGTCACTTTCGCACTTGCATACTTGTTAGAACGTGGCAGCAACTTCGACAAACGGATAGACGCGGTACAATCATAAGCCCACAGTTCAATAAAAGTGTAGGTATTTACGCGAATCAAAATGTCTTTTCTAAGTCATGTACAAAGTAACCTAGTCTGAAGAGTGCCTAAAAGTCTTGAAGATGAGGTTGAGGTATAAAATTATAATTCGAATTTGCAATTATGAGGGACCATTTACAGGAGAGAGCAGTGATTCAAACCCACAATGCACTACAATCGCGCTACTTTGCGTCTATTTCGGACGATTTCAAGTGTAAATGTTTTGAAGCCGTTTTTAAAAAATAAATAAATATCTTGGGACATCTTACACAAATCGACCTAGTCCCACGGTAAGCTCAATTAAGGCTTGTAATGAGGGTACCAGGCGACGATATATATAATAGATAGATACATAAAGATACTTAAATACATTGACAGCCATGACCAAGGAACAAATATTTGTGATAAATAAATACACAAATAATGCCCTCGCCGGGATTCGAACCCGGAACCTCCAGCTTCGTAGGCAGGGTCACTACCAACTAGGCTACGGAGGCTTTTGGTGGCTAACTAGACCTGTGCGAGTGCAGCATACTTTGCCACAAGACAAGGGAAGTTTGTGTCTGATGGTAACATGCCAAGGTACCTTTTCTCCCTTCTGTCAGCTAAGGTCGCGGACCAGGGACTCATCGCAATTCTTCCGACCGTTCCCAATGCGTTTTCGCCACTCCGCCACTACAATCACGACCATCGCCAGAAATGTACGTACCTGTAACAAAAACAAAAACTTTATCAGCACTTTATTTTACACCACACACACATCACATCAATCACATAATCAGTCACAAAGACACAAAGGCCTCTCCTATTACCTAAGCGTATGGACGTATTGGGTTAGGGGGTAAATGCCCAATTCGCCAAGCTGGGCAAGCTTTTTTCTAACTCGTGTCGGTTTTAAAAGACTCGCTTCGCTCGTGTTTTATAGTCACCGACACTCGAGAAAAACCTACTTTCTACATTTCATACCAGAAATAACTATTTTGCTGAAAAACGCTACTTCCTTGATTAAAAATATCGAAAAAATATTACCTATTCGTAATTAAAGGCTTAATAAAAAACAAAATCACTATCGCTTCCATTGTGTTACCAAAGTTGTAGTTTGGCTATTAAGCTCTTTAACTATATTTAGGTACCTACTTTTTTTTCAATCGACCATTTTAAAATCCCGTCAGAAAGGCCGACAGTCATCTATCCGTCAAGTAGATAATAAAAACCTCACGCCGCCGATGACTAACTCTAATATGTTTGTATATCTGTCTAGCCGAGGACTTAAATAAACGTTTACACACGACTAATGTAAATTGTCACTTTACCGCCCTACTGGATCGCAGCAGCTATAAATGTTGGAAACATTTAATGGTGAATGGTCGAAGTTGACATATATTACTGTTGATTTTACAATGTGGGCTCACGAACTCAATCTGACGTATGTAACAGGAACCACGCGGGACTGGCATTTATAGAGCACTGACAAAATGTCCATTAACAGTAGGTACATAAATAATAGCGACTGAATTACAATTTAGCTTAAAAAGTGTGTTAAAGGTGTTAAAATGCTACCTGTATTCGCTGTGCCAGAATTACAACTTTATGTCTTATCCCATTATAAAACCGTTTCATCTTACGCCACCAGTATATTTTTCGCCCTACTTATGTTAGGTACAGAAAATAACTAAGACCTCTAAAGGTGCGTTCAAACTAAAAGAGCATTCGCTGTTTTAACCTCCCACTCTACGAAATTCGATCGGTACACGAAACGTGATTGGTTGATTTCGTAGAACGGGCGCTAGAACAGCGAATGCTCTTTTGGTTTAAACGCACCTTTATAGAAAATATTCATAACACAATTATCATACAAAAAAATCAACTTCGCTAACTGGCACTTTACGTGTCAAAGTTGTAAACCATTTTTTAATTTTAATTTTACATTGGTACTAATGGGTTCCAAATAATTGAGCTTTTCTAAAAAAGAAAATATCGGTGGGTTTTTTATAGAGATGCACCGGATATTCGGTAACTATCCGGTATCCGGCGTATCCGGCCCGTATTTTACTATCCGGCCGGATACCGGATAGTGACTTACTATCCGGCCGGATACCGGATAGTAATTTTGCTTGATTTTGGGCTAAATAGATTGAACATAAAAAGGTTGAAAACAGTGACGGTAACAATAATAATCATTATCATTAGTGGGGTGCATTTAGGCTCCCGAGAGTAGGTTAGTCGGTTGGTCCCCCAAGGGGTTCACAGGACTCTTAGGTCTGGCTTGCCGTCATTGACTAACCATAGAGGAGTCAGTAGAGCTATATGGTCCAAAGTGGAAATATAAATTTGCGTAAGTCACGAGTTGGTGCAGTGGCTATCATACAGGGTGGAAAGGGACGACGTTCCTTCCCGCTACCGACCGAGTCTACCAACCATTACGATGAACTTTCAGTATGGGACCAACATCGAAATATTAAAAAAAAAATTAACACCTCATACAAAGTGAGTGATTAGTTAGAGTTCAATAGTATGGAAAAGTCAATTTTCCATGTACGCTTTCGATGTTGGTCCCATACTGAAAGTTCATCGTAATGGTTGGTAGACTCGATCGGTAGCGGGAAAGAACGTCGTCCCTTTCCACCCTATATATGCCACATAGTCGGCGGAAAGTCAGCACCTGCCTTGATAACGGTGTAGTGATTGCTATAGCAGTTGTCCGTGCCTCTTTTCTATAGCCCAATTTCCTACGTACACAACTTGCAACATCTTTTTTTTGTAACTTAAAAACAGTAGGTAGATAAAAATAATAAAATTACGAAACTGGTTCCAAGATAAGTCAAACACTGAGCTACAAAATACAAAAGTGTCAAAATATGCACGACGCGCCCCCTGATAAACTCAAAATAGGTATAGCACTGCCGGCCGAATATTCGGCGGCCGGATACCGAATATTCGGCCACTGGTCAGGCCGAATATCCGGTATCCGGCCGAAGAACTATCCGTTGCATCTCTAGTTTTTTACCGAGTTTACTTTTTGTTATAACTTTTTGAACGGTATAAATCATGTTTTGTTTGCTTACAAATCTTACATAAGGCTTGATTTGTAAGATATATCCTGTCTCGAGTAATATATTTGTCTATTTAAAATTTGTAATGAAAATCTTAAACGCTCTTAATCGTGTACAACCTTTTTGACAAATGCACATTTGTACCAAACCATTACTTGTAATACTCATTTCACTGTCATTTCACTGTACATTCATGTCACTGTACATAATTGAAACACCGCAGAATTACACAATATTCAGTAAATACACAAACTTAATTACAGCCAAATCTGAACGTGCTCCCAGCGCCCACACAAGCTGACAAATCGTAAGCCTTATTACAAATACATAAGGTTCACTGCTACTCAGTTACTTGTGTGTCAGTACAAACAGCCCATTAACGAAACAGCGCAGAAAACAATCCGAAATTAATTAAATTACATTGAAATAAATGTCCTGTCCTAATTAAACATTATGGTGATTATTACTACGCTCGAATGGCTCTCGATTTGTTCCGACTCTAATTTGATTCCGGTTGAGCGGATAATCGATTTATTTTGGAAAATCGAATGATAATTAAATTAACATTGTAAACTACCTTTGAATTGGCAGTTGATGACTGTAATAACAGGCGTAGTGTAGTGTCAGGCGATGTAAATGTATCTAATATCGGGTACATTACGATAATGCATTACACCTAATTAGGCGTATCAATGCAATTTACAATAGGGTACGTAGAGTGTATATATTTTGAAGCGCACTAATATATTTAGATATAACTTGTTTATAACTTCGCGCTTAAACAACCCATATCACATAAATGTAATTTCCAAGTTTTCTTTCATATAATATCAAATGTGATCCGTCTTAATTCTTCATACAAGCATTAGTTGCTCTATCGCCATCACTTGCCGAAAAATAGCGAACATTTACCACCAGAATAACTTCGCTCTTCTGTTACTACAGCTGAAAGACGACTTTTGTGTTACCCCATTCAAAACGGCGTTTCTTTAGGTGCATTTAGACCAAACGAGCATTCGCTCATTCTATCCCCCACTCTACGAAATTCGTTCGTTACACAAAACGTGATTCGTCGAAATTCATTGATTTCGTAGAGTGAGGGATAGAATGAGCGAATTATCGTTTGGTCTAAGTGCACCATTACCCCCAACGCACTTACATTGCGATGTCTATATATTATCGACACTGGAAATTTCAAATGTCCTAAGAGACATCTTGTCGTAAGTACACTTTGAATTGCATAGAACTCAGAAAAGAATTCTCTATCGATCTGTATCATTAACTTTTTGATATCGCTTTAAATAAAGAAGTTACGAAGTGAATAAATTTTGTCGTAACTTCATTTCATAATGCTTAAAAAAATAGAGCTTATGGGTCAAATTTTTCTTTTGAATGTATAACGTGCCATTTCCAACCTAGTATACCCTTCTACATACGATTGCAGAATTTTTATTTTATTTTATTATCTTGTCTAGGCCTGCTGACTACTTAAAAACAGTCTAGTCTAATGCCCGCCTTCCATTCTGAGCGAAACGGACTCATTAATGGCTCCGTTTTCACGTTAATCGCTGCCCAAGTGCTGGTATGCAGTTGACGGCTGTAAGTCACACCAGCGGCGGGCATAAGGGCTACTCTTACAGTGGTTCAAACTATTCGGAGAAGTATATAGGAATAACATTGTTGGCAATAATGGTGAATCCGCGTAGCTGGCGGCTCACACGTTTTTCTGCCACATAATAATGCCACGCCTCAATGGATTAGGGGATAGAAAAGGAAAGTCTTATAAGTAGGGTTCCATTGTAATGGTTAATGGATCTGTTTTACATACTGATTACAGTAACAAAATAAATTGAAATGCTTTGTGGTTAGTTTATAATGATGATCGTATACGATATTTATCCATTATTTGTGTTAGTTTTTAGTAAAACGTCCCACTTTGTCGCTTACCATAAAGACGAGATTTCCTTGTATTTTCTTATGAATAAACTGACAAAGCGGCTTTATGGCAAACGACAAAATGGGACGTTTCACTAAACTCACTCACATTTTATCTTGTATTAATATATGTCAATAATTTCAAAAATGTCTACTCAATCCATCGAATTTAATGTAATATTTTTAATTATTTACCAATGAGATTTCTGCGAATTCACAACTATAATTACTTGGTGTACATTTTGAGAATTAATTATTATTATTACAATCTATAAAGCTTACATTTTTATCCATATAAAAATATCTGTTCGAAAAATATTATTCAGTATAACCAGACGACGAATTCAGGGAAAACGGTGTTTATTAAAGAATATGAATAAATTCTAAATCACTGCAATTTTTATGATATATTATAGTCAAGAAATTTCATACTAAAGGTAGTATTCTTTAGATTCTCATACGACACAGCGGCATTGAACCAGTGATAGGTTTAAAAACGAACTTTATTTTAATTCACTTTGGGTAACACCAAACACCAAGACTTCCATTTGCACAATAAGTTTTAAATTATTATATATAATTGTGATTATAGATGATGATATTGATGATACTGAAATGTTATGAGTCCATGAAAAAAAAATTGTACATAGTTAAAGGCTTTAATGAAGAGAAAAATTACCGTCATAATTTTTAAATTACGACGTTAAATTCTGTCATGTAAAACCTTTGGTATAGTTCGAGAAATATAAATTGAATGTTTCTTTTTACTATAATGTAGGTAGAAAGTTACCAATTTATATTTCACGAACTATACTATTATCAAACAGGAATCAGAAAGGGATTCGAGAGTATTGTTGACACCACAAATTACACAACATTTACCAAGAAAATAGTTGTTTATAGATGTAGTGAGTGATTAATTTAATCTACTTATTGTCTGTAAGTCTTTGCAGTTAAACCCGAAATATATGAATACGTATATCCTAATACACTGTTGTGTCAACAGTACATTCGAATCCTATTTTAATCGCAGTTTGATAATAAAAAATACGGCAAATTTATTTTTGTATGAGCAGTCAACTATGTATCATCATCATCATCATCATCATATCAGCCGAAAGACGTCCACTGCTGAACATAGGCCTCTCCCAACGATTGCCTCAATGACCGGTCCTGCGCCACCCGCATCCAGCGGACTCCCAACTATGTATAAGCGACTATATTTTTTGAAGTTGCCATATTTTTCTACTGCCAAAGCTTGTTGGAAATAGTATACCATATGGTTTGTGTATGACTAACTTTCGTAACACAATGGACGTGATTGTGATTTTTGTTTTTTTTTTGTAATTGACCTTACTATATATCCATAATTTCCATAAAAAAAACTTTAAATGTGTATGGAACACTAACACTAGGGTTGCCTCTGTAATTACCGCCTACCTGTCACAGGGTACCGGAAGGATTATCATTATATTTCGCAAAGGGAAAGAATGAGGTGAGGTAGGTATTACCGAATATAAGCTTCAAAGGAAAATGTTCCACATATCTTAATATTGCCTGAGGCTGAAATATAGCGAAACCGATTTTTTTATTGAAGATTGTACAATAATATTTAAGTGATAAATAGTGCTTTATTTACGCACAAGTGCGAGAAAATGTTCATTTTTTGTCAGGTCGAAACTTCGGAGGGCCGTCTGTACTGAAAAACGTCGTAGGTACGACACACGTGCGAAAAGGTCCCTTCGGTCGTGTTTCAATTTATCGCCACTCGCTTCGAACTAATTTTTTATCGCACTTGTATAGTAATGTAGATACTATTGCACAGTAGGTTGAGATCATGAAAAACCACCCTGTACAAACAGAATATGTATCCACAATTTCACCTTATTCCGTTTTAATAAGGTCCAAAAATCTTTGCAGTCGACTGTCTGTACTATAATATATGTAAGTATGAACGCCCGCTCGCTACCACAAATGTAATGTATGTTTGCGTGATTTAAACATCGCCAAATTTGGTAACATCGTTGACACATTTAGCTGACCATTCATAATCCTTAATGCAACGAGATAAGGCATACATTATATCAATTAATTTGGTCTGCTGTCTGTCAGTATGAGTGCCCAAGGGCACAACACTCACGCAAAAACAGTTTTGATGGACCATTCATTATGTTTTTTGCACAGTGTGTCGTACAAGTGAATATTTAAAGAGTTAATTGTATATGTTAGTTTAATTTATGCTTAGAAAATTATAGATAAGCAAAGATTTGATACGTGCCGACTGCCAATTACGATTATTAAGCAGTAGAAAGTTCTAAATTTTGAGTTAGATGCCCAAGTAACAAAAGCGAATCTAAAAAGGGGATATTAGATATCTAATAGACTTTGATTTGATTGTCTACCATAAGAATAAAATATCCCCCAAGCTATCTTCAATAACGCTTATAGATAGTCTATAGTAAAGTGGGCACAACCTTGTAACTATTCATAAGACTCCCTCTAGAAACCACGAATAGACAGAGTTTAGCGTTAAACATTTTCAAATAGTCTTAAGGCATTCTTCTAGAGTCTTTCTATACTATTTATAGACCACAATGTGCACTAGTAGATAGTTCATAGATAAACTTTAGACATAAATAGAAGTACTTACCTGTGAAGTTTTAAAACCAAATGAACTCAACTCTACCAGCTTTAAGAAAAATTTTGATAGAAATAGACAACGATACGTATAATGGCGCAGATCTCAAAAGAATAATGCTAAGGTAATATTACAACGTGGCGTGACAAATTTCTAACTTCTTATTTCATAGTTTTCATCGGCTAATACTGATACCAAAACACGCAAAACTTAGTGCGGATGAAAGTCTCTCGCGGAATTTGTGTAAAACTCTCTTTAAATAAGAGCGCCCGCTTGAAATGTAATATTTAATCAATAATTAACCAAATATAAAAATATTTTAGTAAAAAAAATTTTTTTTTTATTGTGTTTGTATGTTTAAGCCATTTGTTTTATTCATAAAATTGAATACTAAAAAGTATAGGATGATTGTTACAGAGAATACATTCATAAAAGTACAAAAACAAGCCAAAAAATAGTTCGCTAAAATAATTTCACAAAATATTAGGCAGTAAAAATGGCGTCTAGTTAAACTTGTCTATAAAAATGATTTCTTTAGAACAAACTTTCTAAAGAATAATCTGTAGTATAGCTCTAGAAAATGACAAGACAATTTTTACTTTTTGCATACTAAAGTTCCTAGTTGAGGAATAAACTGGTTTAAGATTACCTATAAACTGACATTTTTGTAAACTGTTTTAACTTCTCACAGTATTTCTAGACATCCAGCAGAAAACTGGCATTTTGAGTGCGTTACGAATAATTTGGATGGATTAATGCAGAACCAATAAAAGAAAACAAATGACTTTAAAATTCATTAACACCTGAAGGTTTGCAATAAGTTCATTAAGTGATTTTATTGAAATGAGCCAGAATTCAATTTAAGAGATTTTGGACGTAGGTAATCCATTAATGTTAATATCAATATACGCTATTTTGCTTTCTGAGAAATTTATTCTTTAGTCCACATTCACCATTATGCCAGTATTCACCATTACCTATTTTTTATTTCTATTGTTCTTGGGGTTTGCCGGCCCCGTATTATAAAGTTACAAGTTACAGGAACCTGTAATGCACTGTGATCTATTATAAGGTCGCGTTTTATAAAGTTACATTTTACTATTTTGCTGTTTGCCTCTCTTTCTAGCCAATAATTGCGTGCGTTAGAGAGGTAAACAGCAAAATTGTAAAATGTTACTTTATAAAACGCGACCCAGGTGTTTTATAAATACACAAGTACCATCTACTGGCGAGATGGACATCATTATTTAAAAATAAAAACTGTCATAAGTAATCGTATCCTTATACGAAAATCACGCCTACTACCGTGAAAATCGAAAATCGTAATATTCGAGGATGTCATTCCAACGAAGGCGTCATTATGGCCCGGCCATGACATTGGTCTAAGGCGACCGTCGATCGGCTTAGCGGAAAATCATACATGCGAGAGGGAGTTTCCATATCGGCATCCCGCTCCAACTCATGGGTTCGCTCGCCGCCGGTCGCCGTAGACCAATGTCGTGGCCTGGCATTTAGAGTGAGAGAGACAAATCCTCGAAATTTGCGAATTTCGACGTTCACGGTGCAGAACAAAAAGAAAAAAACCGGCCAAGTGCGAGTCGGACTCGCGCGCGAAGGGTTCCGTACCATTATCAATTTATTATTTAAAAAATACAGTTAAATCAACCTACCACAAAAACTGTAGGAGATAATTTGATCAAACCAAAAATCGTTGATAGAGCTTATTAATGTGCATAACATATATTTTTTTTTGAATTTTATATCGCGTAGTTTAAAAAATAGAGGGGGGGGACACATTTTTCAGACTTTGAGAGCTGATATCTCGAAAACGATTTGCTTAAATAAAAATGAGATTTATAAACCTTCATATCATTTTCAAAGACCTTTCTATTTATACCCCACACGCTTATATACAACTAAATTTTTTTTTCTATCCCTCAGTTACATGTATGGAGGGCCCCCACCCGAATGTTTTTTTTTACAATTTAGTATCATAATCCTGTAGCGGTTTATACAACACATATCCTTACCAAATTTCGTTACTGTAGCATTTATAGTTTCCGAGTAAATCGGCTGTGACAGACGGACAGACGGACAGACGGACATGACGAATCTATAAGGGTTCCGTTTTTGCCATTTTGGCTACGGAACCCTAAAAATGGAATATCTCGGCAAGGATGTTCTACATTTGCGTGGAGTTCATCCGCTCGTTGAAGTCGTACGGCGTTCCACTCCGAAAGTCCAAATTTATTTGGGGCGGACACAGCTTCGCTCAACGCTACCGGGGTACAGTCAAGGGCATTAATACATACATACAACTTTAGACCTTATGCTCTTATGTAAAAAAGTGTAGTCATAGTCAGCAGCCCTACCGCAAACTCGGAAATTCGCCAATTTCGATCATTTTTCTTTGTCACTGCAATAACACCTTTGGAGTGACAAAGACTAATCCTAGTTTGTGGATTTCAGAGTTCGCGGTAGTTGGCCAGGGAATTAATGAATTAAACAATATTCTTCCTGGAGTATGTGTGGCTGCTCCCGCGTTTCCGCTACTGCAGCTGTGGCGGGATCGCATCCCACGAAGGTGGGACGGTCGTTGCACCGTCATTTGGGGACAGTGTTGAGAGGCTGTTGAAGGAAAATTTGCCATGGGCATGGCGAGAGAGAATATATTGGCCAGGCTACGAATAATCTCTCAGAAAGCGAATCATTTCAATAGTATTACGAGCGAACGTATGTTGTTAACGAAATGCAGTTACAGGCAGCTACAAGTGCAGTTTTCCCAGTTATTTATATAGACTCAAGACGTATGACAGTTTTTGTTACAAGTCTACCTCATCTACACTTGTTATTTACAATATTTTTATAAAACGCTTGTTCGATTATGAGTTTAAAATTAATAAACTCCCGTATTTTTGTCTATGGTTGAGCTGCTGGCACTTGTACCTAAAATTGTAACATACCTACTTAATACTTTTATAAAACACAAATTGTAAAAAACGGAGCAAGTGTTGCCAGTAAACGCCTGTAAAATTGTAACCTGTTACTTTATAAAACTGAGTGTTCTGTTCTGGGATCTTTTGTTAGATCGGTTTGAAAATTATTTATTTTTTGAAACAAGTCCTTCAAAGCCATGTTATACCATGCATTGCTCACCACTGGCGTAGATCATGTTTGAAGTAATGAGGGTTAATTTTTGATACTTTTTTGCCGCTATAGAGCGGTGAGATGACAGCAATGTGGCCTAAGGTTCGACGAACTATCATAATAAATCATCATCATATCAGGCGAAAGACGTCCATTGATGAACATAGGCCTCCCCCAAAGATTGCCACAATGACCGGTCCTGCGCCACCCGCATCCAGCGGACTCCTACGACCTTCACCAGGTCATCGGTCCACCTTGTGGGGGCCCTACCCACGCTACGCCTTCCGGTACGCGGCCGCCACTCAAGAACCTTCCCGCCCCAACGGCCATAATAAATACGCGTATTTAATTTTATACTTATGTTTAGGTTTATTTGTTCATAAAACTAATAATTTAGAAATATTTTTATCTAAAATAAATTGTTCCATGTCAATTTTCATGACATGAACAAAGTTCTAGTAATTTTATTTAGTACCAATGACTTCGCGCCCGGCCCCTTATTTAGAGTTTCTTAGAGCTTAGAGATCTTTAGTTCGGCGACCGTTTACTAGTCTAATTCATTACAATACAAATACAGTAGAATTTCGATATTTTATGTTTAGTGCCTATGAATAGTATGAATCTAACAGCTGCTTGGACCTCATGCCTACGTACCACTGCCTAGTGGCAGAAAAAATATCGAAAACTCTCATTGTATCGATCGTCATGGTCATTTGTGGTGTTTTCATCCGACTCACTTTTTTTACTCATATCACTCGTAGAAGTAAAGTACACATAATTGACGTTGCAGCAAAGCAAACACTAAGTTTTGTAGGTATTTTCTGTGTTATGCGTATCACACGAAAATTGGAATTCGATATTGGAATTCGTGCCTGTGCCACCGCCAAAGCCAAAAAATCTGTTGGTGTTTTAGGAGTTAAACTTTATAACACGTTGCCTGCTGACAGAAGAAGTATCTCGAGTAACACTGCATTCGCCAAACGGCTTAAAAGTTCATTATTAGAGGCCGAGGCTGCCACGGATGTAACTGAATTTCATGAACTTGAATTATGTTGTAGTAAAAGGGGGCAAATTTAAAAGATATGGGTTCGTATTGTTGCCCGCTCATAGAAAATCTGCCTTTTTAATTGGAATTTATAATGTTGACATTTGTATTTATAGTCTAATAATGTAATTTACATAAATAAATAAATATCTTGGGACATCTTACACAAATCAACCTAGTCCCACGGTAAGCTCAATTAAGGCTTGTGGTGTGGGTACCAAGCGACGATATATATAGATAGATACTTAGATACATACACAGCCACGACCAAGGAACAAACATTTGTGATATATAAGTACACAAAGAATGCCCTCGCCGGGATTCGAACCCGGAACCTCCAGCTTCGTAGGCAGGGTCACTGTCACTACCAACTAAGCTACAGAGGCTGAGGCTTAGATACATCCACGTGTAAACAAATATTATGTAATTTTGTCGTGTAATTATCTATATGAAAATGATTTTTTCTATTTTTTTTAAATTTGCCTAGCCTCCGTCGAAAGCCATCAGATCTTTTCTTTTTTTTACTGTCTCCATTGCATAAAGCCAGTCGATCTAGTAAAATTGCATTTATTTACGTTATTTTTAAGCAAATAAACCCTGGAAACACTATTTCATTAACACATTATAAGACTTTCTGAAAGATATCTACAAAAGTAGTTTCTCTAGACTTTAGTCTTTTTATAAACAAACATAAGAGTACCACTAGCAAATACGGAATATCTGTAGAAAGTTAAATCTTAACATTTACCAACTTATCTAATAAAATACTGGAAAATAGGTGCCTTTAGGCTTTATTAGCAATTTATAGAATATTATACCTTAAGATAATCGTTGTAGCTAAAAATGTACTTAAAATAAGTGTTCTATAGAGCAAATCTTCTAAAAAAAATCAAATATGAGAGAAAATGCACTATAAGTATACATTTTCTTCATAGAAACCATTTATAGAAAGCCATTATCTAAAAATAAACTACGAATAGACTATCAATAGATAAATTCGTTTTAAGCCTTCAGGCCCATGTTACTTGGGTGATAGGTAAATCATTAATCAAAATGTCAAAG
>JALPQI010008719.1:0-60604 GCA_025490895.1 Thaumatotibia leucotreta
TGTTCCTAGGTTAGTACGTAGTACCATTTTGATACTTACCTTTATTCAATAAATTTTTTGTACTCATTATCTAATATACTATCGACTATAATAGATTTAAGTTTGTATTTATGTTAGGGTGATTTAAAATGGTCATTTGTTTTTTTTACCAGAAGGTCTGGGAGAGGTTGAAGGAGTTAACGCTGTCAAAAATACGGTAGAAAAATTATGCGAGTTGGAGAAGAATGAAAAAAGTTCGCGAGTATAACTGCCTCAGATTGGAAATCAATGACTGACCATGTCATTCATGTGGAAGATAAGTACAGCGAAAGAGACAATGTCATAAAAACTGCATTATGAGTTTATTATGTGATTTATGTGTTATGGCACAAATAGTATGAATCATTAATATGAATCATTGTATGAGTTTTTTAAGTCTGACTTTAATTATTCTGAATAAAAAATATAAATATTTCGTTTCTTATTTATTAAAAATACACATTGATGGTGCATTTTATAGGCTCTAGTGTGAGAAGTGGGTCATTTTAAGTCAGGTTCAAAACTTCGGAGGGCCATCATCTGTACTAAAAAACGTCGTACGAGACACGTGCAATAACGAAATTCGTAACTTGTGTCGATTTAAAACACTATCGGTCGTGTTTTAAAAAATCGCCACTCGTTTAGAATTTCACATTTTTCGCACTTGTGTCGTAATGGATAATTTTATAGGTAGTTTTAATCATGATTACACCCATTCTGCGATGATACAATTTAGAAATCGTTACTAATATTACCTATACCTATGTATAGACATATAATAGTGTTATATCCAAGTGTGAAAATCACTCTGTTTTTCGGCCATATTATGGTATAAAGACTAGAATGATATGAAGAGCTGAAAAACATATCAAATTTTAAGCCAATCTGTTTAGTTATTTTCAAGTTATATCATAGATTCGACAACACCAAGTTAGTTTTAACTTTTTACATACATATGTATGTAAAAAATTAAAACTAGCTTGGTAATGTGTCGAACCTATGATATAACTTGAAAATAACTAAACAGATTTGCTTAAAATTTGATATGGGATCCATTTAATAACATGGGTCATCATTTAGAGTAGTAGGTACCTACAATACCTACATCATATTGCATTGTGTCATGCAGACAAAGTTGCATGGAACAGCTACGTTATGTACATATATATAATATATTAATTTGGATTGTAATAAATACAGGTAATTTAACAAAATAATTTAAAGTTTTAAATATATTACAAGTATCAAGACTGATTTTCGGGGTGCAACCCAGTGATACCATACTCTATATTTTATTAATTTGCCGCCATTTCTCATTCTCAGCTTTCGTTAGCCAGACTCTATTATCTAACCAAAAAAAAATAATATGAAAGAAACCTTTCGAGTTTGGTATCAAAATGAAGAGCATCAAACAACGATTACGAATATGTACATAACTTATATGTGTGTAACTTATTCAAGAAGAGCGAGATTCATTAAAATGCAATCAAATCCCAAAGAATTATATGTGATCAAAACGGTATGATTTGAGTATCAAATTAAAGCATTTTACATGCAGATTGTAAATACATATACAAGTTATATGTTCAAGTGTATGTATGAAGAGAAAACTCGAAATGTTCTACATCGCGGTATTGAAATTTTTCTTTGAATTGTAAGCCGTGACAGAACTGTCACCGCTGACACGGGGCTTACTATGTATGAAACAGATACATTATAAATAAATGTTTGTGGTCGAGTGGTAAAACGCATGGCTGCTACGCAGCGGTCGTGGGTTCAATACCCAGCTTGTGCCGATAAGTTTTTCGAAAAACTTATGTACATCATCATTTGATAATATCATCACAAGTGCTTTACGATGAAGGAAATAAATTAATTAATAAAAAATTAAATTAATTAATAAAAAATTAAAAAACACGACTGCCGTATAAAAACGTTCTTAAAAGTAAAAAATAATTCCTTTTTCAGGTTTATTCTCGTGAGCGTAGGTATCTACATATTAGCGCTTGTCTTATTACTTTCGATATTTTGTTTCGATTGCAGTCGGGGAACCTTTCATTACGGAAAATATAAACATTACGAAGGTTCCCCGACTGCAATCGAAACAAAATATCGTAAGTAATAAGACAAGCGCTAATATGTAGATACCAACGCTCACGAGAATAAACCTGAAAAAGGAATTATTTTTTACTTTTAAGAACGTTTTTAAACGGCAGTCGTGTTTTTTAATTTTTTATTAATTAATTTATTTGAAAACTTTTAGTGTATACGAAGATTCTTTAAATTTCGATAAAATTTGGAAGGCTGACCCTGTTCGTTCCGAAGGCCCGAAGAGTTCCCATCCCAGGTATTTTGAGCGAAGCCGTAGAGCACGCCGCGCGAGGGCCGGAACATTAGCGAAACCAATGAAAATTTATGTTAAGCGAGTCCGAACTTCAGGATGGTAGGCCGAAAGCAGAGCTCGCGGAGGCCCGGACTACCACTTCGAAGGCCCAAGCGTGTCACTCGCAAGTAATTTAGAGCAAGGCTGAAGGCCGAGCTGTGAGAAAATTGAGCTACCATGCTTCTTTAACTACCCCAGCATCTGCATAACCCGACATCCACGTAGGATCGAAGGCCCGACGGGTGACACCACACTGTATAACCGTCCCTCTTATTAGCCTTTTGACCGCCAGTCGAACGAATATGCTGAGCTCCATACGCCACGCGTACGTGATTATTTCAACGAAATTTAACTTTACGGCGTCCCGTGTAAGTTTCTACTACATTGGCATGGCATAGTTGTCGGCCAGTGGCAAAGGGATAACTGTCTTAGGCCCGACAGTTTGCTACAAACTCTAACGAAGACCATAAGCTGAGCTCCGCGTTGAGTCGAAGGCCAAAAGCAGCCCTCAGAGATGCGTCAGCTCACGAGGCCGAAAGCTGAGCCGCCAGAGCCCAGCGTTACCACGCTGGGCGGTGAAATAGGGTAACATAAAAAAAATCGAAGTATTGATGTAGTATTGACAACCTGCGAAGACCGTAGGCCCTGCTCCGCGTAGGGCTGAAGGTCTAAATCGTCCCTAAGAGGGCCATTGGTTCGCGAAGCCGAAAGCCGAGCTATCAGAGCACAGACATCGGCTCGGGCCAGTGGAGGAAGAGGCCCGGGCTTTCACTAAGAGCGCCCTAGTATGACACTTGTAAGAAATTTAAACCCCAGCATCTAAATAAGCCCAGCTCCGCTTAGAGCCGAGGACTTGGGGCGTCACTATCGGGGTGCTCTCGGCGCGATTCCGAGGACTGGAGGCTCGACGGGCGAGTCTACGCGGTACAACCGTCCTTCTTAACTATCTTAACAATCGAAGCCAGAGCTTAGCGCTATCAGGGCACGTAATGGAATAGTGAAACATAAAAACGAATCGTAGAGCCGCAGGCCCGACGATCGTTGTAGACCGCACTCCACGTAGGACTGATAGGTAGCCCGAAGTGTTCTCCAGAGGGGCGCCGGCTTACGAGGCCAAAGACCGAGCTGCCAGAGCCCAGCGCTCCTTCGCTAAATGCCCATAATTGCCACGCTGGGCAAGCGGATTGGCGATCGCAGTAATGTGTCCACTCCACTTTGATGACGCTGCTGCCCATCATCATTTTTTTTCAACTACCGTCAAATGCCCTATCTTTGCCCGCTTTTTTCAAAAAAATACGAATTTCTCAAAAAAAAACTATGAAAGCCTACTAGGTACTTTTTTTGGCTTAACAGGTATATTGTGATCAAGTGCAGTTGTCTGTGTCTCGTAAAAAAATTTAAATCATCATTTTATTTATATTTTTTGCGATTTTGAGGGCGGGTAAAGTTATCCGGACTTTTGGCCAACATTGCCCACGTCGATTTTGCACTTAAATATAGCTCGTATAGCTTTGAAACAAGAATCACACCTAGCTTACGGGCAATCCTACCGTTTCATGTAAACAGCTCAGCGATAACTGTGTAAATTTTTGAATAAATCAAGTGGGCAATGTTACCTGGCAGTTTTTTCCCTTTCCCATACAAACGGCACCTGAGATTTCAAAAGTGTGATTTGTGATTTAGGGTTGTCACTTTTGAGTTAACTTGTGTAAAGCGTTAAGGTAAAATAAGACAAAGCTTATGATGATCATTTTTTTATTAATATTATATCCCTACTATTATTATTATTATTATTTTTTATTAATATTATTACCCTTCTGGAAGATCTCTTGCCGTCCTATAATCATCACATCATTATGGGTGATTTTAACACGTGTCTCCTTAAATGCGATTCTCGCTCTAATTCTCTTACGGCGCTTACAGACGCTTGCAACATTTCTATTCTCCCATCAGGTCCAACACACTTTTTTCCAAATTGTTCTCCATCACTTCTGGATCTCACTCTTGTCTCTTCAACTAATCTCGTCGCGAAATACAAACAATATTCTGCGGATGCCTTTTCCTATCACCATTTGTTACTCTTATCTTATAAAATCCGTCCTCCTAAAGCTAAACCCATAATTCTGTTACAGCGCAATTTTAGTCGGATGAATGTTGAAAAGCTTAAAGAGGATGCATTGAAATTGGATTGGCGTAGAGTTTATGATGCTAATTCTGTAGATGAGAAAATATCCCTTTTTAACCACACCTTATGTCATCTGTACGATACTCATGCTCCAGTTCGCCCAATTAAAGTCAAGCATCTTCCTGCCCCCTGGCTCACCGAGGATATAAAAGCACTAATAAACAAAAGGAACCTTGCTAAAGCCAAATATAAGCATAAACCCAATGATAAAAATAAAGATAAATACCATACTTTGCGAAACCGGTGTAGCACAGTCTGCCGTGATGCCCAAAGGCGTCATATTCACTCGGCTGTTGAAAATGGCGAGCCTTCCAAAGTTTGGAAATTTCTGAAGTCTTTAGGAGTTGGGAAAACATCACAGAACCCAGTTACGGGTGACGTTAATTACGATCAACTTAACCAGCATTTCTCTTCTCCAGCCACTTTTACGGGGTCAGTTAAAACTGCCACTCTGAAGTTTCTTTCTGATATCCCAGCTCCTGACTTTTCTCCCTTTTCTTTTGTTCAATTCACTGACAGTGATGTTAAGAAGAGCGTATTATCTATTACATCCAATGCAGTAGGCGTCGACAGTGTTAGTCGTAAAATGATTCTCCCTCTCATAGATCTCCTTGTTCCTATTATCACCCATATCCTAAATTATTCAACTTCCTCTAACGTTTTCCCTACGCTGTGGAAGGACGCAGATGTTATTCCTCTCCCAAAAAAGTCTAATCCTTCTTCTTTTTCTGATTATCGACCGATTTCCATACTTCCTTTCCTTTCTAAGGTCCTTGAGCGCCTTATTCACCAGCAACTGACATCTTTTTTGAATACGAACAACCTTATGAATCCGTTTCAGTCTGGTTTTAGAAGAGCTCATAGTACGACTACCGCTCTCGTGAAAATCACTGATGACATACGGTCTGGCATGGATAACAGGAAAGTTACTGTACTTTCTTTGTTAGATTTCAGCAATGCTTTTAATACAGTTGATTTTCAAATTCTGCTCGGAATATTACGCTCTATTAACATATCTCCTGCGGTGATTGATTGGTTTCATAGTTACTTAGAGGGTCGTCGGCAACGTATTAAGGTGGATTCTTTCCGTTCTTCTTGGTGTAGCACACTGGCCGGCGTCCCGCAAGGCGGTGTGTTATCTCCTCTCCTTTTTTCTATTTTTATTAATTCTATTACTAATGATATTTTCTCATCATATCACCTTTATGCCGACGATCTCCAAATTTACTCGCAAAGTAGCCTTAGTGATTTACCTCAGGCTATTCACTGTTTGAACACAGATCTGGATCGCATATCAAACTGGAGCAAACGTTATGGACTTAAAGTGAACCCAACAAAGACTCAGGTAATTGTCATTGGTAGTCATAAACTTGTACCCAGAATTGATTTTTCACAATTACCTGTCGTAATGTTCGACGGTGTTCAGATCCCTTTCTCTCGCCAGGTAAAAAATCTGGGTATTATAATGGATTGTTATCTGAACTGGGTACCTCAGCTGAGCGAGGTCAGCAGGAAGGTGTTTGCGTCGATGGGTGCTCTTCGTAGATTGCGTAACTTCTTGCCTATCTCCACTAAAATTGCGCTAACTGAATCTCTTCTCCTTCCACTGTTGGATTATGCTGATACGAGCTACCTTGATGTATCTGAGGACCAGCTAAATAAACTTGAGCGGCTTCAAAATCTTTGTATCAGGTTCATATTTGGCTTGCGCAAGTATGACCATGTCTCCCATTTTCGTGCCCAGCTCAAGTGGCTTCCTATTCGCCTACGTCGTGATTCCCATGTTCTCTCCCTTTTGTACAGTGTCCTCTTTATCCCTGCTACTCCCCTGTATCTTAAAGAGCGTTTTAGTCGCCTTTCTTCCATCAGATCTTCACAAAATCATATTCTTGCTCTCCCACCATCTTCTACTAAATTTTACAATAGCTCTTTTACTTTTCGAGCCGTTCGGCTATGGAATGCTTTGCCATTAGAGATAAGATGTGCCAAATCTCTGTACATTTTTAAAAACCTGTTGAAACAGCATTATCTGTCACTCCCTTAAATTTCCTTAGATTTAACGTACAGAATGTATTTGTATTGTATACCTCTTTTGTATGTATAGTATATGTATGTATTGTATTTGTATATTTATGTATTTTATTATGTATGTATTCAATTGCTACTTAAGTTGTGTGCTAATTTATTTTCCTGTTACTGTTAAGCACTACCAATTTATTAGTTTATTTTTCAGCTTTTTCCTACTACCCCAAGGTTGTCTGGAAGAGATCGCTTTTTAGCGATAAGACCGCCTGTTGCTACCTAAATTGTTAAATGTGTTTGTTTTTGTACTATCTTTCTCTTGTGGTGCAATAAAGAGTATTATTATTATTATTATATATTTTGGTGGCAGGATTCAGCTGAACTGAACATGTTTTGGGGCTCTAAAATGCAAAACGTACAGGTTAGGTAGTCGTTCTTTTCGTATTTTGTTTCTCATAACATTTCAAAACTAGGGTATTTATTTGTGCCCTAGTGTAAACAGCGTGAATGAATACAGCGTGTATTTTTAAAATAAGAACGTATTTACGTTTCTATGGAGAATCGAACTTGCTGCATTTTCTTAAGTACCAACTGATGTAAGCAACAAAGGCTATTGTACATTTTTTTTTATTAATGACCAGTAGCAACAACCAATACAAAAATAAGACAATGTAAAATAAGACAAAGCTTATGATGATCATTTTTTTATTAATATTGTACAGTAGAAGAATACTTGGGTACTATGAGTAATTGAAAACAATAACAAGATTCTCGAGATCAATTAACAAATTATTAACATGTTAAATTTCAAATAAATCAACATCAACTCTTGTTCTTGTTAAAAGAAACGTACCTAATTAATGTACCTAAGTATAATAATTCTTACCTATAATTTTAGGTACCTAGGTAAGTACTACCTCCTACCAATCATCCGTCCAACCTTCATCACCATAACCCACTAGTCTTTTCCATATAATTTCCAATATTTTATCCTCCTATATTTTTGTGCCCGTGAATGGGTTGCAGCAGGTGTAAAACACAGCAAATTTCTCCAAAGGGACTCTACGTGTTGGATCTGTATCCCCGCGCCTATCAAAAGACCTGGATTTATAGGCCCGTGATCAAAGAGAGATACAAATAATAATAATACACACGAATTGAGAACACTTTCCTTTTAATATTAAAGTCTGTTGATAATACTCGTAGTGTAAAAATAATAAAAACAAAAGTACGATGTAAATATTCGTTTATAAAACAATAACCTCTTTTATTCGCAAAGGCTGGTAAATACAACGAGGTGACAACCCTAGGACGTTTTTAGCGATGGGCAAAGTTTACAATGACCGGCTGCTACATGGCTGGGTAACATTCTCTAAGACAATAACTCCGTTAATAATAGGCTTTTAGTAACTTTATTAACAGAAAAACAATCTACACATCTTATTTTATTACATGACATGAGTTTTACTTACCAGCGTCTTCCCCATTTTGCACAATTCACCTTAAAACTTCACTAAGAATTTGCCCGCCAAATAATGCACTGCACTCAACGAGTTGGAACAAGCTACTGATTGACGTTAGCTGCAAATATGATGCGCAGTGTTGCCACCCATATAACCTAGTTTCTACAAAAAATAGTGGAGTTGCCAAAACTCTGATTAAATTTACCCCACAAACCGATTTGTAAAAAAATTGCGTTACGGGCAAACTTTCCCGTGGTGGCAATGTTGGCGCATGGTAATGGTCAGTGACACTTCAATCACTTAGTCGACTCTTACGACACCCGTAGGAGGAGTTGGGGTGGTGACAAATGTATTCTTACTGCGCTGTAACAGAATTATGGGTTTAGCTTTAGGAGGACGGATTTTATAAGATAAGAGTAACAAATGGTGATAGGAAAAGGCATCCGCAGAATATTGTTTGTATTTCGCGACGAGATTAGTTGAAGAGACAAGAGTGAGATCCAGAAGTGATGGAGAACAATTTGGAAAAAAGTGTGTTGGACCTGATGGGAGAATAGAAATGTTGCAAGCGTCTGTAAGCGCCGTAAGAGAATTAGAGCGAGAATCGCATTTAAGGAGACACGTGTTAAAATCACCCATAATGATGTGATGATTATAGGACGGCAAGAGATCTTCCAGAAGGGTAATAATATTAATAAAAAATAATAATAATAATAATAGTAGGGATATAATATTAATAAAAAAATGATCATCATAAGCTTTGTCTTATTTTACCTTAACGCTTTACACAAGTTAACTCAAAAGTGACAACCCTAAATCACAAATCACACTTTTGAAATCTCAGGTGCCGTTTGTATGGGAAAGGGAAAAAACTGCCAGGTAACATTGCCCACTTGATTTATTCAAAAATTTACACAGTTATCGCTGAGCTGTTTACATGAAACGGTAGGATTGCCCGTAAGCTAGGTGTGATTCTTGTTTCAAAGCTATACGAGCTATATTTAAGTGCAAAATCGACGTGGGCAATGTTGGCCAAAAGTCCGGATAACTTTACCCGCCCTCAAAATCGCAAAAAATATAAATAAAATGATGATTTAAATTTTTTTACGAGACACAGACAACTGCACTTGATCACAATATACCTGTTAAGCCAAAAAAAGTACCTAGTAGGCTTTCATAGTTTTTTTTTGAGAAATTCGTATTTTTTTGAAAAAAGCGGGCAAAGATAGGGCATTTGACGGTAGTTGAAAAAAAATGATGATGGGCAGCAGCGTCATCAAAGTGGAGTGGACACATTACTGCGATCGCCAATCCGCTTGCCCAGCGTGGCAATTATGGGCATTTAGCGAAGGAGCGCTGGGCTCTGGCAGCTCGGTCTTTGGCCTCGTAAGCCGGCGCCCCTCTGGAGAACACTTCGGGCTACCTATCAGTCCTACGTGGAGTGCGGTCTACAACGATCGTCGGGCCTGCGGCTCTACGATTCGTTTTTATGTTTCACTATTCCATTACGTGCCCTGATAGCGCTAAGCTCTGGCTTCGATTGTTAAGATAGTTAAGAAGGACGGTTGTACCGCGTAGACTCGCCCGTCGAGCCTCCAGTCCTCGGAATCGCGCCGAGAGCACCCCGATAGTGACGCCCCAAGTCCTCGGCTCTAAGCGGAGCTGGGCTTATTTAGATGCTGGGGTTTAAATTTCTTACAAGTGTCATACTAGGGCGCTCTTAGTGAAAGCCCGGGCCTCTTCCTCCACTGGCCCGAGCCGATGTCTGTGCTCTGATAGCTCGGCTTTCGGCTTCGCGAACCAATGGCCCTCTTAGGGACGATTTAGACCTTCAGCCCTACGCGGAGCAGGGCCTACGGTCTTCGCAGGTTGTCAATACTACATCAATACTTCGATTTTTTTTATGTTACCCTATTTCACCGCCCAGCGTGGTAACGCTGGGCTCTGGCGGCTCAGCTTTCGGCCTCGTGAGCTGACGCATCTCTGAGGGCTGCTTTTGGCCTTCGACTCAACGCGGAGCTCAGCTTATGGTCTTCGTTAGAGTTTGTAGCAAACTGTCGGGCCTAAGACAGTTATCCCTTTGCCACTGGCCGACAACTATGCCATGCCAATGTAGTAGAAACTTACACGGGACGCCGTAAAGTTAAATTTCGTTGAAATAATCACGTACGCGTGGCGTATGGAGCTCAGCATATTCGTTCGACTGGCGGTCAAAAGGCTAATAAGAGGGACGGTTATACAGTGTGGTGTCACCCGTCGGGCCTTCGATCCTACGTGGATGTCGGGTTATGCAGATGCTGGGGTAGTTAAAGAAGCATGGTAGCTCAATTTTCTCACAGCTCGGCCTTCAGCCTTGCTCTAAATTACTTGCGAGTGACACGCTTGGGCCTTCGAAGTGGTAGTCCGGGCCTCCGCGAGCTCTGCTTTCGGCCTACCATCCTGAAGTTCGGACTCGCTTAACATAAATTTTCATTGGTTTCGCTAATGTTCCGGCCCTCGCGCGGCGTGCTCTACGGCTTCGCTCAAAATACCTGGGATGGGAACTCTTCGGGCCTTCGGAACGAACAGGGTCAGCCTTCCAAATTTTATCGAAATTTAAAGAATCTTCGTATACACTAAAAGTTTTCAAATAAATTAATTAATAAAAAATTAAAAAACACGACTGCCGTTTAAAAACGTTCTTAAAAGTAAAAAATAATTCCTTTTTCAGGTTTATTCTCGTGAGCGTTGGTATCTACATATTAGCGCTTGTCTTATTACTTACGATATTTTGTTTCGATTGCAGTCGGGGAACCTTCGTAATGTTTATATTTTCCGTAATGAAAGGTTCCCCGACTGCAATCGAAACAAAATATCGAAAGTAATAAGACAAGCGCTAATATGTAGATACCTACGCTCACGAGAATAAACCTGAAAAAGGAATTATTTTTTACTTTTAAGAACGTTTTTAAACGGCAGTCGTGTTTTTTAATTTTTTATTAATTATTTTTTTCAAAACAACCGTATTCGATTCCCCTGCTGGGTAGTTTTTTTTAAATATATTAATGCAGTTTTTCTGTTTATTAAAATCGATGACATGGTTCCTAAGAACATATTTTCGTATATCCGATAGTTTCAGACATTCCCATACTGACTGATTTTAATGAGACACCCTGTATTTTAGTAAAGCAACAATAGTATAAACATATATATATATAATATCAAATATGTATAATATCACTGTTACTGATGTCAAGTCTCCGCAGGCTACGTCTACTGCTTACTATCGGACGGTCCGTGTGCTTGTTTGCCACCAACATACAATTATCAGTAATAATACACGTGCGAAAAGGAAATTCGTAACTCGTGTAGATTTCAAGCACTCCCTTCGGTCGTGCTTTAATTTATCTCCACTCGTTCCACTCAACTTATTTTTTTTCGCACTTGTATCGTAATTTACTATTTTACTTTCGGAAAGTCGTTACAATTGTCACAAGGTTTAGAACGATTTTTGTAAATTCTTGATATGAGGTTCGACCTACCTATGTTGGAATTTCGCTACAATTGTAGTATTTTTGTGACAATATATAATTTTGCTTCGCTTAAAAAACGGTATTTATTGTTGATTGCTAAAAGTTCTTGCAATATATTTGAAACACAAACAGCCACACGGCCCGTCTGATGATAAGTGGTAACCGTAGTCCATGGATACCTGCAATGGGAGAAACAGTCAATTTACAATCCTCGGAGTTCTCACCGTGGTAAAATAGGATCCGCAAATGACTTTTAGGTATTCTGTTCACCCTTTATACTTTTTTAGTTCTGTTCAAATAAATCATTTGCTAGCTTTACGATTTTATTTATTTATCCCATATTAATATGATTACATCAATAAAAAATCAGAATTGAATTTATGCATTTTTCGATAATGATGCTTGAAAACTTCTCTTTTATCTAGGAAACTCATTTACTCACCCACAACAGTGCCGTCAAAATCATCTTTAACATTGACAACTTAAAGTAGTAGTAGTGACAACATAGTAACAAATTAAAATAAAATATGTGACGCAGACTTAAGGTGTATTTTCTATAAATGTTCCGATCTTTATGATCATCCTGGCTGCTTCGATATCTTTGAGTCATGTTCGTTCCGATATCTTTACCTACTTGTACGTTACGAATTTATTGAAAAGTGACTGCCCCTAAATTTATGACGAATTATACGCTCCCAAATCATTGCCCTTTTCTCAAGTAACGAATTTATTGAAATTTTACGTTGCTCCGATTTATTTGGGGACCTCGACCGCTACCATATATCTGATGGCGACTGTACTACCTAATTGCAGTTTTTTTAATGTCACGCTAATTGGGTGTCTCTAAAAGTGAAAATGTTCAGTAGGCTTACGATGGTACCGCGTCTAATCGTTAGTCGGCGTTGTCGTCACGTTGTAACCGGTATGCAAGTGCGAAAGTGACGCGTAACACGATAAATAGACAAAACGGTACCATCATAAGCCGTGTGGTGACGGCAGTAAGAATACATTTGTCACCACCCCAACTCCTCCTGCGGGTGTCGTAAGAGTCGACTAAGGGATTGAAGTGTCACTGACCTTTCTACAAGATCGATGATGGTCAGCAGCATCATCATAGTGAGCACATTACTGCGATCGCCAATCCGCTTGCCCAGCGTGGAGAATAAGGGGCATTTACCTCCTAATGCGTCTATACGCATAGTTAATAGGAGAGGCCTACGTCCAGCAGTGGACTATCATAGGCTGATGATGTGATAAGCCACCTAATGTGTCTGTACTAGTAAAAAACATCGATGTTTCTGTATCCTCCCTTCACTTATTCCATGTACCTACCTAAAACTAGCTTATGCACTTGTGCGCACCATTGTCTGACACGCGAGATGCGCAGGCGCCATTAAGGGGTGACTGCGATTGATACTGCGCGTCACTCATCGCCTGACACTGTTTGCGACACTAATGCTATGCTCCTGCGCCGGTAAGATTGCACTGCGCCAAGCATTACAAGTTATTTGAACAATTTATGGATCTAACTTTGGTGGAACAAATCAAATTATTATTTAGGTATTTCTTATGTAGTTTGACAGGTGTGTCAGGACCATGTTCGAAAATTAAGGTTTCCAAGGTGCTTAGACAAGTTGTCAATCGCTAACGCTTAATCGTCAATCGTAAACGAAAGGCGGCTAACTGTCTTTGTTGCACTAATAAGAAAGAGTGACAGAGAGGGCAAATTACGATACGCTACTAAGCGTTAGCGATGGCAACTTGGCTAAGCATCCAGGAAGTCCAACATTTTGATTCTTATTGGAAGGGTTTTGTTCGTATATAAAAAATAGAAAATTAAGTTTAGGTGTACGTAGCAATGTACAAGTTAAAGAACATTCCCAAAATTGCGGGAAAATACTCAGAAATTTCTGAGTATTTTCATGAGAATTTAAAAGTAAGTTCTCATTGTGAATGTTTCCATGAGAACTTATAAATTGTGTTACAAATAATTATTTCAAATAGTAAATAAGTAAACAAGGCAGTAAATATAACTCATAAGGCATGTATCTAGTACGGTCTTGGCTTGATTAGATTATTTGTTAAATTTAGATTCTCGAGAACATTCTCTTTAAGTTTCGCAAATTATAAAACTTCTCCTCGGTACAATGCTAGGTGTACGACACTACGACATGACGACATCATCCACAGGGCTCTTGCGTCGGTAAATGTCCCGGCTCTATTAGAGCCTACCGACGACGGAAAGAGACCGGATGGATTGGGGTTTCTCTGATTCTGTGGAGTATGGGACGGGTGCCGTGTGGTGACGGCAGTAAGAATACATTTGTCACCACCCCAACTCCTCCTGCGGGTGTCGTAAGAGTCGACTAAGGGATTTAAGTGTCACTGACCACTATTTGATAAAAGATTGATGATGAGCAGCAGCGTCATCATAGTGGACACATTACTGCGATGGCCAATCCGCTTGCCCAGCGTGGCGATTATGGGCATTTACCTCCTAATGCGTCTATACGCATGTTAATAGGAGAGGCCTACGTCCTGCAGTGGACTATCATAGGCTGATGATGATGATGATGATGGGACGGGTTATGGGATACGTCACATCTCCAAAAAAATGCAATACTGAATATATTCATCATTACGCGTAAACATGATTAAGAAAAGCGTCATTTTCAGGCTCCTAGGATTAGCTGAACAAAGTGTAAATAGGTATAATGGTATAACACGTCCGATTTGCACAAGGTACGCGATAACCATTAACACACATGAGAATCATTGCACGCATTCGCATAATCGCCGTGCGAACATCGGGATATTCACACTACGCTTTATTGCATAAAATAATACCTACTTAGGGGACATTTCAAAATGTTGCTATCAATTTTGAAGAGGATGAAGTTGAAGACTTTCCCTTTTAGTCATTTCTAGGGCATGTGCATTATAGTTTATTTATACGCATAATTATGATCGATTGATATTTTTCAATTAAAAAGTTTGGAGTTTTTTTTATTTGATACCTGGTAATGGATATATTTAAAATTACTATAGGGACTAGAAACGGAATCGTAGACTAGTGGCCGACTTCTGATCTAATCTAATCTAATAATACATTTAGTTACATGTAGCAATGTACCGAGGAGAAGTTTCATAAGTTGCGAAACTTACGTAGATAATGTCCTCGTAAATCTAAATTTAACAAATAATCTAATCAAGCCAAGACCGTAAAATAGACACATGCCTTATATTTACTGCCTTGTTTATTTATTTGCGATATAAAATAATTATTTATAACACATTTTTTTAAGTTCGCACGGAAAGATTCTCAATGAGAACTTACTCTTAAATTCTCATGAAAATTTTCGGAAATTTCCGAGTACATTCCCGAAATTTTGAGAATGTTCTATAACTTGTACATTGCCTACATGACGCTTGGAAAAGCGATTTCATTCGACGCCAAAATATGGTAATAGTCGGAAACATTTCTAGAGATTAAACAACTTTAAATTAAATTCTTATGTGGGTTACTGCGAGTAATATTAGGTATTAGATGGCAAATAAAAAACGATCAATAGATATAAAATTTTATTGTAGAGTCAAAATTAAACTCATCGTTAATAACAAGAAAATATACAATACAGGTATTAAGGCGAATAGTAGGAAATAACATACGAGTAGCGCTTATATCCACAACTAAGGTAATAGAATCCTTTGCAAGTTCCAACACAATTGAGACAGAAATCATAGAAGGGAAAATGGAAATAAAAGTAATTATTTAGCCCCGTATTATTATTTGACACAATCTGATAAAACAATTATTTCATTTTCCTTTCTGTGATAGCGATTAACATCATAAGCAATAATCGGCCCACTATTTTGAAACATCACAAAATAGAAAACATTCAATTCGGATAAAACATCCTAACATTCCGATATCTCTATTGCTAAATACAGATGCGTTACATTAAATAATAATACAATATCAACATTATTACAACTACAGTAATATTTCTAAGTTATGGTAAGGCATCTTATGTCATTGATAAATTCTTGATCATAATTTTAATTAATGATTTACAATTCCAATCATTGAATTCATTATTTCAATATCACCAATGTCTAGACTGTTATAATATAAACCCTTTGAAAGCTTACTAACGTGAAAAACTATTCTTGTATCATAATATTTCTAAGAAGTAAAATATTTATTTATATTTCACTTCTATGCATTGTGTTTAAGGGTATATCTATTATTTTATATACCTATAGAATATTTGCACAGCTAGAGCACCGCCAATGTTACCGTGTGAAAAGCTCTCAAAGCCTAACAATTACTAAAGAGATTTTCTAATATTTTTACAAAAAATAGCTCTTTGAGTATACTCTTTATGCAAAATAATATGGTCTTATGGCCTAAAGGTGGGAATTTAGAAATAATTTGGAAGAACATATTTTCAACCCCATTTTAGCTAGACAATATGACTGGGTTCAACTACTAAGGTATATAACCTTTTCGAGCTTTAGTCTAATTTCACAACAGACCGCGTCATAATCATCGACTGGTCACAAACGAGCGCGCAAGACAACATAATAAGTTAAAAGTGATCAACTTTGACAGCAACAGTGTTGAGTGTGGTTGTCGCAGGGAGGTGTATTTGGTCCCAGTCGGTGCTGAGATGGGCCTCCGTGTCAGTGGCCTTGATGGTGAGGCCTAGAGAAGGCACTGCGTTGGCGCAGTGCGGCAGGCGCAGCGTCACCGGCCGCAGAAACACCAGGCCTTGCGGGCCGCACATCACTAGTGGGGATAGCATCGCTTCACCTGTTATGGAAGATCCGTTAAAGTTGGAGGTTTCGAAACAGATAAAGCAGAAAAAGTAGCTTTAGTTGTAAATTCGGTCACAATATCTTGAATTAATTATCTGTCAGTTTGTAAAACAGTTTTGTTCAAATGATTAATACAAAATAAAATCGGAAGAAAGCGTTATAGGTTTTAAATCATTTAGAGTGAATAAAACTATCTAGGTAGTTGAAAAAAGTGAATAGTAATTAGATTGTGCCAGAAGTTTTCAAAAACGTTGGTGCTATAATAGGGAGTTGTTTGGTAATTTGTCAATTGTATTAGATAACGTAGAAGGTAATGTACACTAACACACAAACACAAATCGCAACACGTTTTATGCATTATGTTAGGCATGCCAAGCAGGTTAAGATGGGTAATGGGCATGGAACCAGAACACAATAAAATTAAGGATATAAGAACGAAATTGTAAATTTTAGTATAAGATAATAGAAAATGAAAGGTGTAGAAAAATACAATAATACAGAAAAATGTTTGATGAGCAAAGAAAATATGAGTAGTTCATAGTGTAAGTGTTATATGGATTATTAGTCAAACATACAATTAAACGGTCGGTTGTACGTAGCAAAGGCGACGTCTTCTTTCCTCAATCTCTAAGTACGAGTGTATTGTGTGGTAGAAGCTGGACAAATAAATAATAATGATATGATTTAGCCGGTTATATATGAATAAAATGATGATTATAAACATACGTATACAAAAACCATATAAGCGGACTCTATACTCATACTAAAAAGATACTTGATAATTGCTGTACAGAAAATAATGGTGTTTTTAAAAATACATGACTACGTCCATGACGATATGTACATATTAATGATTTGATACGTAGTGCCACAAATTGTAATGTGTTTATATGTTAAATATCTATCTACAAACCAACATGCTACAATGTGTTCATGCAATATAAAATATATGTATATAAATATTCCTGTACATAACTAACTAAACGGTGGTACAATCACATATCAAATTTCTTGCTCCTATATTTTCACAATCGTTAATGCCCAATTAGTAAGTGCTTTCTAGTCTACAGGCGCGTGCTTCATTACAAAAAGCTTTACCGTTGTCCATATCGATTGGTGGCCCCCCCACGCGCTGGCTCAGCCTCGGGTCTGACACCGTAAAGTAGATTTTTTGCTTGATTCCAGGAGCTATGGCTTTAGGCGGAATGATCAGAGAAACTCCCCACTGTCTATCCTCTAGTACACCGCCTTCACTGTCAAATATCCCCCAAGTTGTATGAGGCCCATCTGGTTCTACTTCTTCTTTACTCTCTGAGGCACTTTCCGACATGGATGCTTGAATTATCGTGTTCTGATTATTAATAACAGTTGTTTCGTTCTGGCTCGCAGATATGTTCTCAGAATTTTCTTGACTACTTTCAGGGCTTTTCTCTTCTATCTTTTCGCAGAATTTTACGGTTCGGTTAGATTTTGGGGTTCGATCCTCTAAATCCTGCGAAGCATAAGGAGTGCTTTGCGGCTTATTCTCAAAGTTCATACTACATTCAGAGGCATAGTGTGTTTCCATCGACGTTGTGGATTCATAAGGTATAGGAGAGGTAGTTGCTTTTAAAGCATTTGATATATGTTCGGTCTTGCCATGTAAACGAGGTGCGTATAAAGGTTCTCCTTTGAGAACGGTGGATTCTATGTTCAGTGACCTTTCCTTTTCGGCATCTGTTTTTGATTCTGTTAATCTGAGCTTAGAGAAGTCTATTTCTTGGAACGTATCTATTTCAGTATTATTTTGTGTTTCGGTCTTGGTTTGATAAATAGGTTCGCGGCGAGATAAATGATTAGCATCGCTGAGTTCATATGGGCTACTTCTAGCGCTGCCTTCCTGAGTTTGCAATACTTCCTTAGTTTCTTGATGGGATTCGTATATAACACTATCTTTTAGGTCTCTTTTAGAAACATACAAGGGTTCTCTCATCTTAGAAGCATCACTTTCATTAGCTTCCTTCCTGGTTTGATAAATCATTTCCTTTTTAGCTTGGTTCCTTTGTTTAATCATTTCCAATTTTTCTTCTAATCGAATACCATAAGAAGACTCTTTACTGGCTAACATAGCTGCCTTTTGAGATAAAATTTCTTGCCTTGATACATATGTACATTCCGCTGAAGCTGGTCGAATATCTGGTTTAATTTCCAAACTGTCACTTCTTGTACAATAATTTGATTCCGAGCAGCTAGATTTGATTTCGCATCGTGTTGCGTATGGTGATTCCGCCTGTACTGATCTTGACATCATTTCCGTTCTGGAAGAATATGGTGGTTCGCTCATACATTTAGCCATAGGTGACACTCTTCCGGGATAATTTACAGGAGTTTGTAATCTCCTGTCAGGCCTAACGCTATAAGGATTCTCTGACCATGAGGTGCTTGGTGGAGGGTCATATGTTCTTTTACCATACAAGGGTTCTTTAGAAGTAAACGATCCATCCATTCTTTGCTTCAGCAATTCTTCCTTGGTATTATAAGGAGATTCTGAAAATCTCTGTCGCAACATGTCTTCTTTTGTAGAATATGGGCTTTCAGATGTCATTCTATGTCTAAGCATATGCTCTTTGCTAGAATAAGGAGATTCGCTGTATAAGGAATCTGATTGTTTACTGATGTCTTGCTTAATAGTATATGGATTGTCGGTTATTATTTCACTTCTGGTTGCATAAGGGCTTTCCCTAATGGACTCGGATCTGGTAGCATAAGAACTTTCTCTAGCAGAGTCTGTTCTAGATCCATAAGGACTCTCTCTTACGGAATCCGTTCTGATTCCATAAATATTTTCTCTTCCACAATCCGTTCGCGTTCCATAAGGGCTTTCCCTTACAAAGTCGGTTCTTGTTCCATAAGGACTCTCCCTTACACATTCTGATCGAGTTGCATAGGGATTTTCTCGAATACATTCAGCTCTCGTAGCATAAGGGTCCATAAGTGGCATGCCTATAGATTGTCGGTTTCCATACGGACTTTCAAAGCTTAGATTAGTAACTTCTGATCTACTGGCATACGGGTTTTCGCTTGAGGTATCATAAAGAGAAGCATACGTCCTTTTGGGTTTAGGAATAGGATCGTACACGAGATGATCTTTGGTTTGGTAAACTGGTTCTGGAGGTAGTGGTTGCGAGGGGTGGAATGGTTCATGTTTTATTTGCTGTTGTCTTTGGTAGATGGGATCTATTTTGGTAATCATATTAAAGCTAGACGATTGGCCGTATATGCCTCGTCTATTATATTCTATTAGGGAATTCTGTCGGCGTAACAGTGGGGTAACTTTCGGTTCAGTTTCTATCTCACACATGGAATTTTGTCGTCTAAGATTTTTCATAACTGGTTTGGCGTCGTAATCTCTAACTGTACAGACTACGCCATTTCTGTCATCACAAAAAGAGCTTTGCCGTTTCAGGATTGGTTTTAATACTGGTTTTTCACAAGATGATGAGTTGCTACGTTGCAACATCTGGTTTCTGATTTGTGTGTTTCTCATATGTGTATTGAAGTCGCTAAGATCAGACTTCTCTCGTCTTAGCATCGGCATTTGATGCATTTGGTGCCTCGGTTGCAAGTCACTTTCGCATAAAGACTTCTGCCGAGATACTTTTTGCGAATTTTTCGTTTTTGATCGGAATAGATCGAGCACAGCATTTTTGATAAACGATGGCTTTTTAGACAATTTCTTTTTAGTTTTTGGTGAGAATGATTCGTCGCGCTCCACACTCGAGTTCATGGCATCGGATGAACTGCGGAAACCCACAACCAAACACCCACTTAGTTACGCTTTGATAAATAATTTAGACACTTCAGAGACCAATAATTACATTACTTTCTGTTTATGGTGAGATAAATAACTTAAGAAAATAGATATGTCTGAAATGTCCAAATTTAATGGCAATTTTCAAGAGGTGAATTTAGAGATTCCTTAAAAAGCATATTGAAATAAATGCCCCTTGAAGGAATGCAACAGAAAAGAAAATCATCTAATGTAGCTGAAGATATAGTATAATTATTTCAGTAGCAGACAGTCAGCCAAATGACAACCAAAGACTTCGAAGTACAATATAATGTGAAAACGAAGCAATGAGAAAGACAAATTAATTCAATATGCTTTCAAATATAATTTTCAAGTTGCACTAAAATGCAGACACGCACTGCCAATAATAGTTGTCAGAGCAAACAACTCTAAATACTCTAATATACAATGTTATTACAATTTACAGACTTACCCCAATATAGAGATATGAATATGTTACAAAAATATGTATTATGTATATTTATAACCACATACAAGACCGATACTAATACTGTGGCCCGACAAGACATTGTTAGTCGTTTGTGAAGCGATTGGTGTTTGCATGTTAGAGCAAATTGTACAGGGCTGATGTAAACGGGACCGAAACGGGTAAAGATTCTCGAAGATGACTTTCGGAACATGCAAATTCGCAGAGATATGTATCGAATTAGAATTTTTATGTATTTAAATATTTGAAAGTTTGAATGTACTTGTAAAGTTGGGGCTGATGGGTAGTGCAATGGTACGGTTGTTTAGTGTGAGGTCTTACCTGATATTGTGCATGTGTTGGGGTTTCCTGTATAGTTCAAAGGCGGATCCGCGTTGCTCTCGACTGCCTGCTAAATCTGAATGGGGAAATAAATACATAGTTTAACTATCTCAGTTTCTGAAAACACTGCCATTGGACACTATTAAATTTCTCTCTTACCTATGAGATGGGGGTTGTGTGGCAGATTGATGGCGCGGTGATGAGACGGTGGGCCGGAGTACGGAGGAGACTGAGGTGGCATCTGACCGCCGTATGACATGTTTTGTTGATGCTACAAAAAAGAAGTAGAATCGCGTTACAAATCAAAATTTATTCAATTCAGGCACATCACATTGCACTTTTGAATTCAAGTACATATAACATAAATGTTTAATAAATACTGTACTTGGCCTAGCAACTGCAGCATTACAATTTATAAAGTTCATTTGTGGATACCCGTTGATTTAGAAGGGATTGCTGTAGAGTTGATTTAAATAAACATCAATTATAGTGTACATATGTGACTGAGGAGTTCTTCAATGTAGCAGATTAGATTTATAAGATGGTACGGCTACGACAACAAGAGATGACGCGAGTGCAAGGATAACCACCATTTTTTGGGTAACATGATAAGTACAATATTGTACATTGGGTTCGGGGGTAGCATATTAGACCCAGTGGTAGTTTCCATCAATTTGGCTAGGAGTTTCACAGGGTAGTCCATTAGACCCAGTATTATATTTACTAGACTTTGCTAGAGAGTTCCACAGGGTAATACATTAGGCCCAGAGGTATTTTACATGGATGTTCCACAGGGTAGCACATTACCCAGAGGTATTTTATACAATATTTGGCATGAGTATTCCACAGGGTAGTAAATTAGACCCAGAGGTGTTTTTGCTACATTTGGCATGGGTATTTCACAGGGTGGTACATTAGACCCAGTAGTATCTTTACTACATTTGGCACGGGGTTGCCACAGGGTAGCACATTAGTCCCATTGTTATTTTTACTTACTTGCGGGTAGTTGTTGTTATGCACGCGGTGATGAGAATAGCGCGGGTAGAAAGCCTGTACTTTTCTGGGTACAATACTGTATATTTGGCTCTGGGGTTCCTCAGGGTAGTCCATTAGACCCAGTGGTACATTTACGAGACTTGGCTAGAGCGTTCCACAGGGTAGTACATTAGACCCAGTAGTATATTTGACTAAGGCGTTCCACAGGGTAGCACATTAGACCCAGTAGTATATATAGTATATTTGACTAAGGCGTTCCACAGGGTAGCACATTAGACTCAGTAGTATATTTGACTAAGGCGTTCCACAGGGTAGCACATTAGACTCAGTAGTATATTTGACTAAGGCGTTCCACAGGGTAGCACATTAGACTCAGTAGTATATTTGACTAAGGCGTTCCACAGGGTAGCACATTAGACCCAGTAGTATATTTAGTATATTTGACTAAGGCGTTCCACAGGGTAGCACATTAGTCCCATAGTTATTTGTACTTACTTGCGGGTAGCTGTTGTGCTGCACGCGGTGGTGCGGCTGCGACAGCGAGTGCTGGTGCGAGTAGTGCGGGTAGGGCGCGGGCGCGCGCGGGGAGGCGGCGGCGCCGGGCGCGGGCGCGGGCGGGGGCGCCACTGCAGGCTCCATGTTCTATTGGAATTATTCACACAATCAGCCTATCTCAGTCTAGTGCTTGGCATAGTCACTCAATTGCTATTGGTAACTGTGGTTACCAGCTTTCGCTCTTATTTACATAGGAATAAATCTCAACCAAAATTTCAAAGCAAATGAGTGGCTAAGTCCTATACCCTATTACCTTTGCGAATGGATGCGTTAAGAGGTAAGGGTCGATTGCAAAATGTATATAGTTAAATAAAAGCCTTAATGAAAACAATATTTAACGTCATATTTTTTGGATTACAATGTTATATTATGTCAGGACCGAGATAAGTGGCGTAGGTACTAGAAGTGAGGCCTATGCTCAGTAGAGGGCGATAAATGGCTGAAATGATGATGATGATTCTGACGAACAACCTTTGGCAGCATTGATTTAGAATATATAAGTGGATCCCCAAACAGCTCAAAAAAATGGCCCCAAAAAATGGGCTGCAGAAGTAAATATTGCGGTCCTTTTGCTCCGCTATTCAGTTCTGACAGTTGACATTTGGTCACCTTACGGTATAGCATCATTATTCCTTAAACATAAAAAGTTTCTACTATTTTGCGGTGTTGTTCGCAAATTTGACACTTATTGCTCACTTCACAAAGTTTTTTATTCTTTGAGTTTTTTTTATTATAGTTTATTGTAAGTGAGCGTTATTAGCTTCAACTGAAACATGATAGAAATGACTTTTAGTGCCACTTTTCTTGGTTTTTTTGTTTAGCTCTGTGCGTCCATTTATTATTTAATGTCATTGTTTGGCAGTAAAAGGAGGCAAATTTAAATTTTCTGTAAGCTGTCAAAACTACGTGCTAACATTTTTTTAATTTGGCGCTGCCAAACTGCCAAAGGTTGTTGGACAGAGTATAGTTTGTATAACTTTTGTGTATACACAAATCGACCTAATGACACAATAAACAATGAAGGGTAAAAGATGTACGCAAAGCGCAAAACACTGTTCATAAATCAACAGACGTTCCATAACCAATTTAGTCCCCAGTATTGAAAACTTACCCCATTCCTAGGATGTCCCGGGTGCTGGTCGGCGGGCGGGCGGTAGTGCTTGGGCTTGGGCGGCGGCACCGGCTTGTAGGGCGGCGCCCCGCGTGCGCTGTAGTCCGCTTGCGATGCCGAGTTCGTGCGGCTGCTATACGTACAAACATGTGAACTACTATAGGGATTCCTCAGGGCAGTGTGTTAGGTCCAATATTATTTTTAGTAAAAAATAAAGTTGTTAGTTCACGAAGCACATTAATTTCCTCACAGCCGACAAAGGTGACATCAGACGGTTCACTGGAATGAATATTCACTAGAGTAGCCTCTTTTTCTTTCATTTCATGTTCAGCTTAGCTAAATTGATATAGAAATAAATTATAATTCTCAAATAAACATTCACCACTCTTTTCTGTTTATTAACATACCACGACGCCATACTTCATACCGCCATACCATACGAGAATTTTTTTTTTAATTTGGAACGACCATTGAGTATCTATTCGTATTTTGAATTTCGTTGTATGTTTTCATTATTAATTGTTCGTTTTATTCATTATTTTTTTTTATGAACTCGCGACATGTAACTTATTAAAATCCTTTTGAACTTAAATAAAACGTTCCAAATTCAAATGTCGTGTTCGAAAAGTGTAAGTAATACTTTTTTAAATATTGACCTTGCAGTGGTAGACACTTCACAGTGGATACAATATGAGAAATAGGGCCTGTTTCACAATCTCCAGTTAAAGCTATCTGTCAGATAAAAATAAAACGCTCTCTTTATTCTTCCAGATGAAAGAAAGAGATAGTGTTATTTTTTATCTGACAGATAGCTTTAACTGGAGATTGTGACACAGGCCGATAGTTTTCTTAAATTTGACTAACTTCTGCTGTTCAGATTTTTTTATCCAATACAATAAAATTATCTACGCATGCAATCACGTCGATCTGCGTAATTTTTGTTTTTATTAATATTATTAATTTTTAGGAACAACTCGCACTTGACCAAAAATTTTGAAAATGCCAAAATTGTTATCTCAAAAAAATACCTAATGTCTCCTAAGACAGCTTCCTTTTATAGTTTCAGATTACCCCATACTGTCCCACTTAAAAAACACTCTGTATAATAATTTTAATTACTCAGTTAGGTAGTAGATACATGTGTGTCGGGCATTGAAGAAGAAAAACCTATGTACATATTTAAAATTAAGCAGATGATCACATGCGACAGCCGCAATGAGGGTTTTCGATAATTTTTCTACCACCAGGGCGGCGCTTCGTACGCACCTGGTCTCGACAGCTGTCAGATTCATACTATTCATAGGCACCTGGGCCTAAAATATTGAAATTCTATTTTATTTGGAAGAGAATTGATTTTGTAATGGATTACGACTAATACATGGTCGTCGAACTGAAGATTGAACTCTAAAACAGGCGCTCAAAGTCACTGGTATTAAAAATAATTACTATAACTTTGTTAGTTTCATGAGAATTGACTTGGAACTATTTTATTTATTTATTTTAGGTAACAATATGCCTAAAGTAATGGTTTTCAGAATAAATAAACCTAATAAATATGTTGAAAATTAAATGCGCGTATTTATTTTGACAGTTCGTTAAAGGGTCGGCTCAGTGCTGCCATCTCACCTCCCCATAGCGGCAGAAAAAGTATCAAAAACCCTCATTCGAGCGTGTCCATGGACTTGTCTTAAGATACGGCGTCGGTATAGTCGTACCTGTATTTGGCGTGGTCGTTGGTGGGGTTGGGCAGCGAGGGCCCGCGCGCGTGCGCCGGCGCCGCGTGCGCGCTGTTGGCCGCACGCGCCGGACTGCGGAACGTGTCCTGCGACCTGCTGCGACCACATATTCAATGAGGACTCCTCTTTATAAAGGATGGAACAGAATGATGAACCTTCCCGCTACAGACCGAGTGTACCAACCATTACGATTAACTTTCAGTATAGAACCAACATTAAAATATATTTTCTGCCCTCCGGCCGGCAAACAGCACTCTGCCGGCCGCTGCGCTAAATTATTTAAGTTACCGCCTGCCGGCTCCGTTGAGCAGAAAAATTATATACACACCTCGGCCGTTTTAAATGAGAAAGCCTCGGATCACGTTTGTTGTCGTCTACAATTACACGTTATCCGAGACATTTCCCACTTAAACGACCTTGGCATGTAATCTACTAGTATAAAAAAAAAAATGGCCATACAAAGTGAGTGATTAGTTAAAGTTCAATAGTATGGAAAAGTCATGCTCCATGTACGTTTTCGATGTTAGTCCCATACTGGTTGGTAGACTCGGTCGGTAGCGGGAAGCATCGTCGTTCCGTTCCAGCCTGTACCTATGTATTATATATAGACATAGACATAGACATAGCCCGCTTATTCAAGCACGTTAATAAAACTCATACTTATTTACATGTCAGATATTCTCTTGATGGCAGACTTTTGTGATCGAAATATAGATGTCCCGTGAACAGATTAGTGCGAACACTCGAATTCAACTAAGTGCTACCTACGTGCAGCTTAAGTACCTACTTATATTTCCAAAAACGAGTAAGATACAAATAAATAGGTACTATCTATATTTTAATGTGATCCAAATGTTAACGAAATATATGTGCGATAATATACGCGATTTATAACTTAATTAGAAAAAATCAAGAATACGTATTTTATATTATACGACCTATACATAATTAAAAATCAGAACAATGTAGTCAACTGATTACTTAGAAATTAGACAAATCGTAACACATAATCAGTGATCGGTTTTTTGGATTCCCCCCAGCGGGATTTCGCGTACAAAAAAATGACCGATGTGAATATAAAATTTTATTAACACTATTGTATTATACACAAAAGAATATATTTTATGAAACAGAAACATGGCAATAATATTAAAGTTTATTCTTCAAAAAACCGATCACTGCACATAATACATATTATGCCACTCTTCGACACTTGTAATTTATGTATTATCACTTTGCTACATGATTTGACCAACCAAACATTTAGTAATGACCTACTCTACATTTTTATTTCAGATATGTATTTTTATTTTTCTGTATGTTACCTGTAATTGTCCGAATTTCTGTACTCGAGCGAGTTATGTTCGTGTGAGTTGGAGTTCCGCTGCGGACTTTGTGATGACATGGCGGTCGGGTTGGGAGGCGGAGGCGGCTCGATTTTACTGGAATAATATATAAAAATTAATATACATATATAAAGCGGGCCACAGACGATCAGTTTTAACTGTTCAGTTAAAAATAATCTAATGAAATTTTGATTAGATCATCAGTTCAACTGCACAGTTTAAAGATTTGCCTACACACGTAAGTTTTAACTGAACAGTTTGACTGAACAGTTAAAACTGAGCAGTTAAAACTGATCGTATGTGGCCCGCTTAACGACGTGTTAACTGGGGTTTTATAATTAAAAAACCACGAATAAAAATAACAATCAAAATCAGTTAAATATTCATGCAATTATATTTCAATTTGAATGCTAATAACGCTTCAGCACGCATTCTCTTCATAATTACTGATTGGATTCCGATTTTTTCGGAAACTTCAGAAATACGCGACACGAATATACAAACTTAGTTACGGGAGCTGCAAGATTAACTATTAAGTACCTAGTAAATTTCAGTCCTTCATTAGATATTTTATGCTAGAACGAAGATAGCTCGTCAAATTGATACTTCGAAGGTAAATTGGGGTGCTTTTATCTGAGGTAAACTTCGTAAACACTAAATACATCATACCTAATACGTACAATGAAAATACCCACTCACATGCTTTGATTTTTGCGATAGACTCTATTTCTATGTAAAATAAGAGTGGTGATATGTAGCAAAAGCTACATGATGCATGCCAGTGGTTATATAACCAAGTATACCTAAACCGCTTTAGACTAACTTAGTCTTACCGAAGCACCTACCTTGGAGTAAACTCTAACCCCCTTATTCATAAACGTTTGCTAACTTAACAAGCCGCTAATAATTGTTTGTCCCTTTCGGTCTTAATAATGTGTCCATAAGAGCAAAAGGGACAAACAATTATTAGCGGCTTGTTAAGTTAACAAACGTTTATAAATAAGGGGGTATATACATCATACCTAATACGTACAATGAAAATACGTAACCAAGTATAAACCGTTTTAGACTAACTTACTCTTACCGAAGTACCTACCTTGGACGGGCATTTCTCCGAGCGTTTCACGAAACGGCGGAAAATATTATTAGTATTATTACCTGATTTCCGTGGCTATCTCATACAGTTTTTGGATATCTTGGTTGGTAGTCGTCAACTACGTCTACCAATATATCCAAAAGATCTCTCACGGGATTAGTGTGATAAGGCTGCCACCGAAGTCACGGCGGTTGAAAATCCGGACGGAGAAATGCCCGGACTAGACGTGTGCGCCGCACCGCGACACTGCTCCATGTGTCGCGGCCGCCGCCCCGCCGCCCGCGCGCCCCTCGCGCGTGCCGCCGCCTGTTGTGAAGTCACGTCGGCGTAACTACGCTGACGTCGCCGGTCAGCCTGTCGCCGCTAACCGGGCCACCTTGCCTCCTGAGGGAACGGGTCCCAATAAGGGCAAGGCCTCCGGCATCTTTGTGGACAAGGAGGGGTTCACATTGGTGAAACGGAAGAGCAGGGCGCGCAGGGCGCCTCGAAAGACTCTGTGTGGCACCGCCGAGACGGTTAATTCTGGTCTTCCGGTTGCAACACCGAGTAGGGCGGTCTACGTGTCGCGCCTGCATTACTCCGCCGTGCCCAACGTCCGGTGGAGTACGTCCGCCGGAAGACGGGTTACTCGCTGAGGGTGCAGCAGCTGCGGTCGCGCCACTACGTGCACTTCAGCTCGTTCGTGGTGCGCGTGCCACGCCCGCTGCAGGACACCATCGCGAGTGCTGACTTCTGGCCGAAGGGCGTCGTGTTTCGGCAGTTCCGAGGCAATCTACCGAATTCTACGCCGGATCAGACGATGCAACGGGGCCACGTCGTTACGTCGCCTAAATCTAACTAGTTTTAAGTTGTTTTTATATTTTTGTAGTTCACAGTGCCTTAGTGTTATAACTGTAATGCTGTGTAACTTATTTGAATAATAAATAAATAAATTAAATTAAATCTATACGCTTCGCCAGGTTATACAGAAGATCGAAGAATATAACCTGCCCCTCTGTTTAGCGTTTGTGGACTACGAGAAAGCCTCCGATTCGATCGAAACCTGGGCAGTACTACAGTCTCTCCAACGGTGCCAAGTCGACTATCGCTATCGAATCGAAGGCTTTCTCACTTCGATGGTGTTGAAGTGTTTGTACGAGAGCGCCACAATGTCAGTCCGACTCCAAGACCAGAGCTCGAAGCCTATTCTGCTGCAGCGGGGAGTTAGGCAAGGAGATGTTATCTCCCCTAAGCTGTTTACCGCTGCACTGGAGGATGTCTTTAAGACTCTGGACTGGAGTAGGGTATCAACATAAACGGCGAGTACCTCACTCACCTTCGATTCGCTGACGATATAGTAGTCTTGGCTGAGACCTTGGAGGACTTGAGTACTATGCTCGTTGACCTCAGTAAAGCCTCCGAGCGAGTTGGTCTTAGGATGAACATGGATAAGACGAAAGTCATGTCAAATTCACATGTAGCACCAACTCCCGTAATAATCGGAAATTTTACACTCGAAGTTGTAGACGAATATATATACCTAGGACAAACTATTCAGTTAGGTAGGTCCAACTTCGAGAAAGAGGCCAATCGTCGAATCCGACTCGGTCGGGCAGCGTTCTCCCAGCTACGACACATATTTTCGTCCAATATTTCGCAGTGTTTGAAGACGAAAGTCTTTAATCAGTGAGTGTTGCCAGTGATGGCATACGGTACTGAAACGTGGCCGCTTACAATGGGCCTCATAAGAAGGCTCAAAGTCACCCAAAGTGCAATGGAGAGGGCTATGCTAGGAGTCTCTCTGCGGGATCGGATTAAAAATGAGACCATCCGGAATCCGAATTCTAGGCGATGTGACTAATCAACTCATCAATTTATTTTTCACGATCTTCCACCAACCACTCCAAAGTTTCGCAGCGTAGATCGCTTCAGCAACCCGAAAGTTTACTGAGGTGCGGATCTGGTCTCTCCAGCGCATGGGGTTCCTTCCTCTTGGCCTTTTCTTTCCAATCTTTCTTGTGACAATAAGTTTTTGGAGGTCTTCCCCAGGTTTGCGGGCTATGTGTCCAAAGAACAACCAACCAAAATACAGTAGAACAAGTAAGCCAAATAGGTAGCCTACCGGTACTTATGTTGTAGTGTCCAGGGGGGTTACCATGACCTCTTTAATGCAATTCAGTTTAAGTTCGGCTAGCCAATTTTTGACAGTTATTCTATGCAACTGACACATCACGATCCAGTTAAGGTCCTCAAGACCGATATTGGAAATCCAGACCATTGCAGCGACGCGACAATTAAGACATGGACATGTCTTGTCTCCAAAACTGTTTACAGTTGCTTTGGAAGATGTTTTCAAGATTTTGGACTGGTCTAGGATGGGTTTGTCATCATTCATCAACAACACTAGCGATTTTTTTTTTCATAGCCTATTTGGTGTCCCACTGCTGGGCAAAAGCCTCCCCTCCCAGTTTCCTCCACCTCACGTCGATCTAGCGACACTAGCGACACTAGCGATTATCGAGTTATTATGGCTTAAACCATGGAGAACCACCAAATGAGTACGCGTGAGGCGAGCTGGCACGCCTCTGTGAAGCCCTAATGGAGTTCGGCTTTCGGCCTTCGAAACGAATCGGAGGACCGCAGTGTATCACCTCGGCCGGCAGACAGCCATTGTGTAGCGAGGGAGCGCTAGGCTCTAGCAGCTCAGCCTTCGACCTTGTCACCTGGCACGCCTCTGTGGAACGCTCCAGGCCTTCAGCCTCACGCGAAACTGGGCCTTTGCGATCTATTTAGATACAGAGACGTGTTTGCGCGCCTCTGCGTGAGTTCGGTCTGCGGCCTTTGCTGGCGTTAAGACAGTTGGGAAGCGTAATTGTATCGGAGAGCACTGAAATCGTGACACTCCGGGCATTCGGCCTTCGCGGGCTTGACGCCTCGCCATCGGGCCTTTGGCCTTCAGGTTCAGCTTATTTAGATACCAGATAATATCTTATTGTGATTAAAAACGTTAAAAGTTTAAAACATATGGAGAATTTTGTAGTTGTTTGTTAACATGGTTATAATTTTTTTGCATATTCAAATGTAATTGAAATGTAGACTGAACAACTGTTATTTCAGTGTTAACTCTAAATAAGGCCAAACACTATAACTTAACCACTATAAGTCTGAGAAAAAGCACTCATGTATTTGCAAGATCCGTATTATCCAAAGTAGGTATCCGGATCCGCTGATTTTCGATATCCGCGTTATTCGGATCCTGAAAATCGACGGATGTTGTAAACCCTAGTTGAGACTTGAGAGCCACAGAAGAACTGGAAGGACCAACGTAACTCAAAAAATCATTGAACTGGCAGTGGGCTGGACATACATTACTCGCAAAACTACCGGTGGGGCAAGTGATTTCTTAGTTGCATGCAAGCATAATATATATTGATCGATGCAGCGTAGGATGCCTCCCAATATGATGGACCGATCAGGTGATCGGTCCATCATATTGGGAGGCATCCTGGTGGTATAGACAGGTGGAATCCAATGCTATGATAGGGGATTTGGGAGACCTAATATGAATAGAGCTAGTCCATACCCAGTTATTGTTGAAAATATTATGTTAGAACATGGTGGGAAGAGAAAACTGATATGTACTGATCAGATGTTGGATAAGGTGGTCAGTAGTGGTGTTTAATGAACATTTATATTGTATTTATCTAATTATACTATCGTATTCCGCTTTTTTATTCTTGTGACCTTGACGCCGATTTCACGCCGAAATCACGCCGCCGCCGCCGACTTTTCAGCAAACGCCGCCGCCGATCATTTTTAGATCGGCGCACACGTCTAGGCCCCGGACTAAACTCTACGAGTAGGAGAAATGTAAACTAACTTAGGAGGCGGGGCCACTTTGAGATCATCGGGAGCGTTGGGCGGCAGCCGGCAGGAGCCCAGCGCGGAGCCGTTGTTGGGTGACCCGTAGTCGTAGGACGTGCCGTCGTACGAGTTTTGCTGTGGATGTCAAGCTCGATTAGTTTAGAATTCCTATGGTTTGTGTATTTTCTCAAACATGCAATGAAATATATTATTGTCTTTACAATTTTTCCTACAATTTTGCAACATTAAGCTGAGTCTTAACCTTTTCTTTATTGCACACATTGCTGAACGCAACGGGCAAACCCAATTTTTTATTTTATAATATTAGATATTTTATTTTTAGATGACTATACTAAATTCCTATGAACTCTTCACTGTATTAATATAATTTCTCATTTTAATAATCTTGTAAAAGTTACTACGACTAGGTAATGTTAGTGTTGCAAGATAATAACATTTTTTATTATTATTTTTTACTTTTATTTTACTTTTAACTTAGACAATGTTTCCATTGTAATTACTTTTGCTGTTCTTTAATTTGTGCTTTATGTGAATAAAAATTTATTCTATTCTATTCTGTACGATCCTTAAAATGAAGTATCGCTTTTAGGGCGCAGTAACTCACTAGTATGGAAATGGAATTTCGGGCTGTAGGATCATGCTGGTGGGCCGCGCCGTGTACGTGGCATCATTAGAAAGCGGTTCAAACGCCGAGAAAACAACCCTTCTAATGCAGCATAATAACTAAGCATACCGGGTTGCCAGGATGCATGTGCCGGTCGAGCGAGTTCTGCGTGGGCTGTAGGATCATCCTGATGGGGCACGGCGTATACGTAGCCGCGTCGTTTCCGTTAGCTTTCATTAGAAAGCGGTTCAAACGCCGAGAAAACAACCTTTCTAGTGGATAAAGCATTATAACTAAACATACCGGGTTGCCAGGATGCCTGTGCCGGTCGAGCGAGTTCTGCGTGGGCTGTAGGATCATGCTGGTGGGCCGCGCCTTGTACGTGGCCGTGTCGTCTCCGTTGGCTTCCTTCGGGGGCCGAATAGCCGCTCTAAGACGGACGTTCTAGTAGATAAAGCATTATAACTAAACATACCGGGTTGCCAGGATGCCTGTGCCGGTCGAGCGAGTTCTGCGTGGGCTGTAGGATCATGCTGGTGGGCCGCGCCGTGTACGTGGCCGTGTCGTCTCCGTTGGCTTCCTTCGGGGGCCCGAATAGCCGCTCTTGGACGCATATTCTTGTAGATAAAGCATTATAGCTAAACATACCGGGTTGCCAGGATGCTTGTGCCGGTCGAGCGAGTTCTGCGTGGGCTGTAGGATCATGCTGGTGGGCCGCGCCGTGTACGTGGCCGTGTCGTCTCCGTTGGCTTTCATTAGAAAGCGGTTCAAACGCCGAGAAAACAACCTTTCTAGTGCAGCATAATAACTAAGTATACCTGGTTGTCAGGATGCCTGTGCCTGTCGAGCGAGTTTTGCGTGAGCTGTAGGATCATCCTGATGGGGCACGGCGTATACGTAGCCGTGTCGTTTCCGTTGGCTTTCATTAGAAAGCGGTTCAAACGCCGAGAAAACAACCCTTCTAGTGGATATAGCATAATAACTACACATACCGGGTTGCCAGGATGCCTGTGCCGGTCGAGCGAGTTCTGCGTGGGCTGTAGGATCATGCTGGTGGGCCGCGCCGTGTACGTGGCCGTGTCGTCTCCGTTGGCTTCCTTCGGGGGCCCGAATAGGCGCTCTTGGACGGACGTTCTAGTAGATAAAGCATTATAACTAAACATACCGGGTTGCCAGGATGCCTGTGCCGGTCCAGCGAGTTCTGCGTGGGCTGTAGGATCATCCTGATGGGGCACGGCGTATACGTAGCCGTGTCGTCTCCGTTGGCTTTCATCAGAAAGCGGTTTAAACGCCGAGAAAACAACTCTTCTAGTAGATAAAGCATTATAACTAAACATACCGGGTTGCCAGGATGCCTGTGCCGGTCGAGAGAGTTCTGCGTGGGCTGTAGGATCATGCTGGTGGGCCGCGCCGTGTACGTGGCCGTGTCGTCTCCGTTGGCTTCTTTCGGGGGGCCGAATAGCCGCTCTTGCGCGCTTGGACGGACGTTCTGGTGGATAAAGCATTATAAATGTCAATCAGGATAGTAGTTATATCAGACTAAGGAGTAAGTAATCGCACATCGCATACCTAGACCAAAATGATATTATTAACTCAAAATTTAATGTATTTTGAATTGATATTGTTTTTGTCTAGGTGTGTGTAAGTCATAGGTACATTGGTAGATAGGAAAGTAGGTACCTATAGTGAAATAGGTAAACTTGTGTTGTACGCTAACTATTCTGCAATTGTATACGATAAGCGATAAGTAACAAATGTATGAGAATGACAGAATCGTACGAAAAGTTACGTGACAATTTTCCATACATTATTATGGTCACGTGACTTATCGCTTATCGTATACGACTGCAGAATGGCATCTTGGCTAGGCCTACTGTTATTTTGTAGTTTGGCTAAAATAGATGAATAGGGATACTCAATTAGCTTAACTCTCCCAAAAAATTAACTTCGATGTCAGTTTTGTAACGACAATTAAGCATTAAATATTAACAAAAATATTTTTTTATCGTTTAATCCAGAAAGAATGCGCGTTTATTCAATATAAAAACATGAATAAAGTGGATTTACGTAAATATTTCATACTTAATTGTCGTTACAAAACTGACATCGAAGTTAACTTTTTTGTGAGAGTTAAACAAATTGGGTGTCCCTAGAAGTGAAAATTCCCAGGTACCTGTTGGGGATGTCTGTTGACGGGCGGGCGGCCGGGCGGCGCCGGCAGCAGCACGCCGCCCGCCGTGCCCGCCGGCCGCCCCGGCGTGCGCGGCGGCAGCTCTGGAACTGAACAGTTAACACACTTCTTAGATTGTAGGACATTAACCCCCTTATTCATAAACGTTTGCTAACTTAACAAGCCGCTAATAATTGTTTGTCCCTTTTGCTCTTATGGACACATTGTTTAGACCGAAAGGGACAAACAATTATTAGCGGCTTGTTAAGTTAGCAAACGTTTATGAATAAGGGGGTAAATATACACTGGAATGCTGTGCGGTCGACTCCCGGCCGATTTAAAAAGTCCCCGGGTGCCGAGCGGTCGACTCCCGGCCGATCTGAAAAATCCCCAAGTGCCGAGCGGCTGGCTCCCGGCCGATTCGTTATTGCGTATTTGGCGCGAAAATTTAAAGTAAGTGCGCACATTTAAGTTGCGTTATTTTTAAAATATAGGTTTATTAACGGAATTAATAGCCAATTTCATACTTATTATAACGCTGTGCGATTTGTATATAAGCTTCATACATTAACACACAATAATCGTTAAATTTGTAACTCCCGCCAATTTCTCGTTGACCACCCGTCGGACCCCCTGGCACTTGACTATTTTCACGCAAAATGGCGCCGCCACGTGACAGCTTTTTGACGTAACGGTCTTGCCACCCGAAGGGTTAACTGACCTTAAGAGCCCTCATTTTTAACCGAGTATAATCAACATTGCCGGATATTTTTGAAAATCTATTGGCCTTCACAGATCAGACTGATACTCATAGTTTTTTAATGTTTCACTATACAGATCTGTAGACGAAAACGAAACGAAAAAGGCTATTATACTGGATTCTATTATATTCCAGCCATTATTCTGCAACTCTGTATCAAACGTGCCTATTTTGCGTGGTCCCATGAAAACAAATTGTTTTCGTACATACATTTTTGAATAACCCGGGATAGACCCCACGCCCGCTACGTAGCAGCCGTGCGTGTTACGAATTTACGAAAGAGGCTAAAACAACTATTAGTTCGAATTGCGTTACAATAGACATCAACGAGTGCTTTGAACTTGTTTTTCTTATAAAAGACATCAACGCGTTGTACAGTAGAATACATTGTAGCAGTTAAGGTTGCAAAATACTAATTAAATATTTAGGCTGCTATACACTAATAAACGCTAACTCTAGCTTGCAGGTCTAATACAAGAGATGATCTCGTTGGTGATCAGAGAGGAAAAACACATAAAATCATCATTATTTTCGTCATTTGTAAACCGGTATTTAACAAGGCTGGACGTATACACAAGTAAGTATACACCGTCAGCACTAAATACATCCTAAATCGTTTCTTCCTAAACCTCGTATATCATAAAGCTTACCGGTCCCATAAAGTGGTGAGTGCGGTGGTGAATGCGCCATAGGGTTCATCTGGTACGGCGGCGCCTCCTGCGGCATAGTCTGCCCGTTGTGGAGCGCCATACCATTCGTGGGCCCGTTACCGTTCGTCGAGAACCCGTACTTGCTGTCGCCGTAACCGCCTTGCTGTTGGTTCAATGCCAATAGAAGTTAGAGTATGTGTTCTAGATTATAAATAATTAATTATGTACGGACTAAAACATAGTGCTCAAAAAGGCCGAACCGCAACAAATGTGTCCGCAGCATATGCGCGTTTGCGTGGCGTATGCGTTGTATAGTATAGAAATTCATAGTAGATGGCACACTGCTGTGTGGCGTGCACATGCGCGGGGTGTCCTTGGGCCTGAGTACCCTGTCTGACTTTGGCCTTAAATAATGTCAAGAGCGACCAAATCGTGGCGGAAGAAAACCTACACATAAATCTCGTCAAGGTCATAATTTGAAAAACTATGAGGTACTTTTGAAAAGAAGGGCGAAATAAATGGGTAAAAAAGGTAAAAATATTATTCGGCATGCTGCTGTTACTTAAGTATATTAAGAGAATGGAAAACTGACTAGAAAGATAAAATATTTAAATTTAAGTAATTGGTAGGTATTTCGTTACTTTAGATGGTGGTATTAGGGTATGATGAACCATACATGATGTTATATTGTTGCGTAATGATTCAACACCTCAAAGACAACGCAATACAGTACAGCATAACATAGAATAAGCAATGATACGAACCGTATAAGGCGGTGGCACAGCATCAGCCATGTGGTTCATGTCGTCGTCTCGATCCATGTTGTCCTGTGTCGTCGCTATCGACGGGTCCGAAGACGACTTGACCAGCCTCGGCGCCGGCGGCGGACTCACTTCCAAGTCGCTCTCCGGACTCGAAGCGTAAGACAGCCGGTTCTCAGTACTCGACGACATTGAGAACAGAAAGTCGTCCGACAACGGCTCGGGCCTCTGTGTCCGCCATTTTGTGAGTCGGCCATTTTGTTCGGGTCCGGGTGGGTATGGAATGGGGTGACAAGACAAGACGAATGAATGATTGCAATAAAAACGTTACGTCTATTTTAGCGTCTGTGAATGATTAATGGGGCACACGGGACAAATTAACATTCAAGTTAACTGGCGTGTAATTAAATAATAACTTATCAATACAAAAGCAAAATTGAATACTTATTGTCACAAAGACATAAAATAAAGGCTGAAAGGTTGAATGCTCTACCGAGTTGAATGTTCATTTGTTTCAAAAGTGGTATTTAACTCTGGTCAATAATAACAATGTCTAACAAAAACATAACACATGGTCAATCTTTGGCAAATATTACGAGAATCAATAAAATTAATAATAAAAATAAAACAAGTAGGTAACTAGGATATAAAAATAGCGTAACTAACCGTAAAAAGTGATACAAAGCAGTGCAAATTACAATACATGCAGCAAAATATACACACAAAGGAAAATAAAGTGTAGAGCCATTTTGCGTTTAACCTAATTTGGTAACTCTCGGATTTATTACTAATACTAAAACCTAAACGTACCCTAAATGCAATTCAGAAATAGGTTTATTAAGAGTAGTATCGTCCCTTTCTGCTTCGGACTGCATACATTTCTGGTCAACAGCGTGTTCTTCTAACTTCAATGTGGGTAGTGATAAGTTTTTGATTTTATGCAACGACCTTTCTGTAAACGTTGGAAGTGTGCGTGCCTCACTGAATCTTCCAGGGTCTACAGCAGGTTTTGAGTTGCATTTACAATTCGGAATTCGACATATTTGTCTCAAAGGTTTATCAAAACTTTTCAAAACAGGGTTTGGCATTTCTTTCTGCAACCTAGCCTTCCACTCTGGAATTTCATTTTTACTTTCTACGTCATTCTTTTGGAAAAACACGGAAGCTGGTCTGAATTGTTCAGTCATTGGGACAACTGAAGATGGTCTTTGTATATTTGGTGTTGGAGATCTAGCGGAAGTTTCAAGAACGCTGTACGGTCTAAATCCTGGTTGTGGATACATATTCTTGCCGAAATTTCTGGACATGTCTGGACTGATTACATTTCTTGGGCTAACATTACGACCGGCATAATATCTTTCTGGATAACTGGCTAAAGTGTGTCTGTTTTTGTTAGTTAAGTAAGTATTAGGAACGCTGTAGTTATTGTTAGCCATGCAAGGAGTTAACGTTTCCGCGTAATAATAAGGCACTACGTGATTTCTGTTAGCATCATACAGTTGATTGTGGCGTTTGCTTTGCTTAGCGTTTAGATTAGATGGCATGTTCTGTGGTGAATGCATGGGGTTTTGGGGGGACCGAGATTGAGGGTAGTTGTTAATGGGGTAGGAGATGGGGTAGAAGGCGGGGTAAGGGGAGGGTGGGATTGGGAAGTATATGTCCGACACCATTTCAACGTGCTACACCGCCGCAAAGACAGAAGAAATGAAATTGGTTAATACATTTAATGCCATTTCAAACCAATCACGAGCATTTCCGTTGACAAAATGCGCGTATAAATAATGTGCGCAGTTCTAGTTTCTTAAGTAATTTATTCGAGATTGGATTGAAATTGGACTATGACCGAATAAGTTCCATCATCATTATCATTAAATAATTTATATTCATCTAAAAATAAGAGGAACATTATTGGAAATTATTATGTGTCAGAAAATTATTCGGTCGCAATAAAATATTAAAATAAGACAGGTCTTCACGAAGCACATAATTTACCAAATGCACCTTTGCCTTTACCAAGCAACCATCTTGAAGCATGATGCGACATACTGTTGTAAATAGACAGACATGAGTAAGGCACCTTTCCCATACTAAACAGAAATATTAGAAATGTATAACAATTAATGCAATACGTATTCTTAAGTTTTTAATTTTAGATAACAAAATAAAGTCTATAATTTTTTCATCATAACATTGAAGTTACAACATAAAAAAAAAACATAAAATGCCATCTTAAATTAAAAACCTTAAGACTTACAGAGATGTACCTAATAATACCAATTTCGGGTTATTTCTACAAAATTTTGTCAGACGTTTAAGTACTTATACAAATACTTATATTCAAATGTATAGTTTGTCTTTTTTGGTAGAGCAATGATTGCACAAACATAAACCAAGTATCTAATACTTAAGTTTTTGTTAATAAAACCGAATCCCCGCTGTAATCAATCGTATTTACATTTAGTAACTCATCACAATTTACAATTAATTACAAGTTCTATTCCACCCCTTTACTAAAAACTTATTTCTTCCACTAAGAAATTACAATTGAAAGATCACAAAATGTTTGAGGTCGATCATTGGCCTAGCAAAAAAGACAAGAATTATCTGAAATATCAAAGCTGTAAAGCTCACCTTGGTCTCAGAGACCCACAGCTGTTGCTGCTGCGTGCGCTGAATGAGGTCGGTCAGTTTGTTGAACCACGTGCTTTGGTTGGCCTCGCTCAGTGTGATCGTGTGCGTGAACACGTGACCCCAAACCCGCTCCATGTGTTGGGATTGTTCGAGAAGCTTCTTGGAGGATTTGTGGGCAGATCTGTAGATTTTTTTTAATCTGGGTAAAATGATCATTTGAGAAGGAAGCTCCAAGGCAGGCAGTATTTGGTGGTCTTTGGTTAAGATTATGACCGCCATTGTCGGTGGTATACGACTTCGAAAAATTGTGCTAACGCCAATTACGTCTACAAACCGATTCCTTTGCTAATGTTTTGTAAACTAACGAGATCCCACAAAGATCATTTTTTTCCTTGAATAAATAGCATTACTTGATCATGATCATACTATTTTTGTACAACACTTGGCGTTCAAAAGGTCAATTAGGTAACGTTACTAACGTTCTGCAACCTACCTACCCGCATTTAGAGCAAAATCTACAAAAGTTCACCTAGAAGGTTAGGTCCTAGTCCCCACTTGGTTATTGAGGGAGTCGGAAGACAAAATCCGGAAAGGTGATTCCTTTGTAAGTAATATTATAAATGAAATAAGCTATCACACCCTCCCTTTCTCAATAGCCTGCGACCATATATAACATGGACGTTTAACGCCAGCTCAAAAATGCCCCCAAAATCAATTGTTCAATTGTGCCAAGATGGGCAGGACATAGCGCTTTTCTTAACAGCGCGCATATTTCAGCGCAACATTTTTGACAAATGGTTATAGAATATAGCCAGTCAAAAGTTTGATGGACCAATCACAACTATTTTTAAATGGCGGTTTAAGTTTGTATAGGTTGACATTGAAATTCATTGGCGTGATGCATTAAAGAAGGGGTGACATTTGTCAACTAAAATTCAGGACCGTTTTTGAAAGGCAATTTACTATGGCGTGCGGCTTCCATGTTTTATTTGTTCGTAGTCAAAAACTTACTTCGGCAGACCAGCTCTTAATTGCTTGATGATATGTTTGTTGTCAGCCTTCAGGAATATGACTATGGGGTAGAACTGGGCGTAGTTGAGGCGGTCCACGGCGTTGGGCGTGATGTCGAGCAAGGCGTGCTTGCCTCGCTCCATGATCGAGCGGATGCTGGAGAGGCGGATGATGCCGGCTGACTTCGTTTTGCTGTCTTCAAGGGTGCTGTCCATTTCTGGAAAGAACATTTTGTATGTAAAATATCAAAAGTTATAGGGTGTATTCGGATAATTGCGAGAGTCAAAAAACGCCAGATAATTCCGAAAGGTGACACTTAAGACGATGTAATTACGAGTGATTTTTCTGTAATTTTCGGAATTATACTACTCTCGGAATTATCCTAAGCCACCTTATAGTTAGAAGAACTGACAGTTCTCATCATCACGACGCCGACGTACTCTTCATAACGTTTGGTCATGAAGAGTCGGAATGCTCTTATACTGGACCATAGTTTACAGAAACAGTTCATCGCAAAATGAGTTTTTGCTTTCACCGAATATTTCAAAATTATAAATACTTAGGTATGTCTCGAAAGCTAAATGTTACTCGCTATCAGATCCACGAGAGATCATACATACCGCAGGCAAACGTTTGAAATGTTGTTTCTGTCACACCTGCGAATTCGTACGTCCAGGGCAGGCCACAGTATTTCGTTCGTGTTCGGTTAAGATTATGACCGCCATTATCGGTGGTACCTAGATACGACTTCGAACTTTGTGCCAACGTCTACCAGCCGATAGCTTTGCATAGGTCACTCGTCGGATTTGTTTGCTATAGGCTTTCAGATAACGAATTGCCCAAAACTTATAGTGGTAAACTGTTACTTAGTTCAACTGGAGATTCAAAAGGATAGCACTTGACAAGTAATAGTACAGTTACAGTACAGTTTGTACTGAGTTTTGATGCAGATTGAACTTACTCGGACACGCGAAATTATCAGGCTCCTGCTGCAATAGCCGCTCTCGCGCTAGATCCGCCACGCAGCCCAACACGATGACGGGCCGTACGAAGCCGGGCTGCTTCAGGGCTACTCTCTCGTATGCTGGGAACTTACTCGGACACGCGAAGTTATCAGGCTCCTGCTGCAATAGCCGCTCTCGCGCTAGATCCGCCACGCAGCCCAACACGATGACGGGCCGTACGAAGCCGGGCTGCTTCAGGGCTACTCTCTCGTATGCTGGGAACTTACTCGGACACGCGAAGTTATCAGGCTCCTGCTGCAATAGCCGCTCTCGCGCTAGATCCGCTACGCAGCCCAACACGATGACGGGCCGTACGAAGCCGGGCTGCTTCAGGGCTACTCTCTCGTATGCTGGGAACTTACTCGGACACGCGAAGTTATCAGGCTCCTGCTGCAATAGCCGCTCTCGCGCTAGATCCGCTACGCAGCCCAACACGATGACGGGCCGTACGAAGCCGGGCTGCTTCAGGGCTACTCTCTCGTATGCTGGGAACTTACTCGGACACGCGAAGTTATCAGGCTCCTGCTGCAATAGCCGCTCTCGCGCTAGATCCGCCACGCAGCCCAACACGATGACGGGCCGTACGAAGCCGGGCTGCTTCAGGGCTACTCTCTCGTATGCTGGGAACATACTCGGACACGCGAAGTTATCAGGCTCCTGCTGCAATAGCCGCTCCCGCGCTAGATCCGCCACGCAGCCCAACACGATGACGGGCCGTACGAAGCCGGGCTGTTTCAGGGCTACTCTCTCGTACGCTGGGAACTTACTCGGACACGCGAAGTTATCAGGCTCCTGCTGCAATAGCCGCTCTCGCGCTAGATCCGCCACGCAGCCCAACACGATGACGGGCCGTACGAAGCCGGGCTGTTTCAGGGCTACTCTCTCGTATGCTGGGAACTTGCTGATACTGTCCGATAGCACTACTTCGTCCCAGTGCTCCTGTTGGTTCACATAATGAAAAAAATCGTTAAAACAATATCCACTGCATATAAAGCGGGCCACAGATGACAAACTGTTCAGTTAAAACTTACGTGTGAAGGCAAATCTTTAAACTGTGCAGTTGAACTGATGATCTAATCAACATTTCATTAGATTATTTTTAACTGAACAGTTTGACTGAACAGTTAAAACTGAGCAGTTATAACTGATCGTCTGTGGCCCGCTTAAAGAGGATAATAGTAGTGGATACCAAGAGTGACGGAACGGCAGGGTTACGCTGAATTTATAAGTGCCAAAATATACGATAAGTTATGTGTTGACTATCGTTTGAGGCTTATTAAAAATTGAGTCCTCGCGGTTTGTCCATGTTGTTGCATGCTGTGAAAGTATTTTAGGTAAGAACTACTCATACTCAACGAAGCTTATTCAGGCGCATTTACCTGTTGAACTCTTTCATCAACATGCTCTCCTGGTCGCTACCCTATATTACATTGGTGTTCTGTAGTATCGATATCGATGCAAAGTAATTGATATAGGTAATTCATCCACATTCCTCCACAGTGAAACTGTTGTAACAGTTTTGTGGGACGATATTGTAATTTTTTAATTAAAATTGTGTCAAATAATTCAATAAATAAATAATAAATTTCTGCTGGACTACCACCGCCTGAAGAAATTATACCTATTTCGTGATGGCGGTTAGTTATACCTCTTGAACGACCATACCTTCGTGGCCCTGTCATCTATAGTGACTATAGTATTCTGTGTCAATGTTTAAGGGGAGTGATATAAACTGACCTTGCCAAGACTCTTACTCCTCCGATGCGTGGACCGCCGCCGCCTGAAGAAGTTGTGCTTGCCGTCGTTGCCCGACATCTCCTTCTTGGTGGCGTTGAACTGAGCTGTCGCCAATTCTTCAGCACGTGCCTTATTGGGGATCGTGCCTTTTTGGACTTCTTGGTTGTTGCGACCTGATAAGTTGAATAAATATTTGATGTAAAAAGGGGATTAAATCATGACTACAGTCGCGACATTTATTTTTCCTGAATGGTTGTTTATGTAGAAAGAACATGGAGTTACAGTGGAGTAAGCATCAGGGGATCAACTTGAGAGGAAAAACGTGACCAATTGATAAATTCACTCCTTATTTCTCGAAGATTCGAGCGAGATATGAATACTTAATAGTGTTCTTTGGCTTAGCAGAGATGAAAAGAAAAATCCCTATTATGATCGTTTTAAGTTGGAACCAAATAATGCTCCATGGACCTTAAAATGTAGAATTTTAAAACTGATCTTTAGGGAAATGAATGGCAAAAACTTCAAACAAAGTGGAGTTCCTGTAAACCAAGCACAGATATAGTGGAAGCGCGTCTTTATATTAGTCACGAGATATGGGAACATAGTCAGACTGGTATGCTAGTGGACTAACCTATCTTGTAGACCTTCTAAGGGCAGGTGTAGCGAAAGCGCGTCTTTATTTAGTGACCAGCTGCGAGAGTATAGTCAGACTAGTATGCTAGGGTTCACCTATTTAGTTAGTTTTACTGGGCTTTTTCCGCAACTCGACAACCATTGTGCCTTTTTTGCGTGATAGCGAGGGTAGCCCTATTCCAACCATCCAACCTCCTCCACGAAACTCAGTGTATGTTTGAGGTTGCTAAATGCCTTCTTTAGTGTATGTGGAGTCCCCAAGTACCTACTCCTGTATACCTCTCATCATCATCATCGTCATATCAGCCGAAAGACGTCCACTGCTGAACATAGGCCTCTCCCAAAGATTGCCACAATGACCGGTCCTGCGCCACCCGCATCCAGCGGACTCCTGCGACCTTCACCAGGTCATCAGTATACCTCTACCTGTTTACAATTTAGAAGAATATGTTTTGCTGTTTCCTCCTCTTCCATGCAGGCCCTGCACATAGGACTATCTGTTTTGCCCATATTGTGCAGGTGTTATTGGCCGTGTGGTGACGGCATTAAGAATATATTTGTCACCACCCCAATTCCTCCTGCGGGTGTCGTAAAAGTCGACTAAGGGATCGAAGTGTCACTTACCATCATTTGATAAAAGATTGATGATGGGCAGCAGCGTCATCATAGTGGACACATTACTGCGATCGCCAATCCGCTTGCCCAGCGTGGTGATTATGGGCATTTACCTCCTAATGCGTCTATACGCATAGTTTATAGGAGAGGCCTACGTCCAGCAGTGGACTATCATAGGCTGATGATAATTTTGATGATGATTTCTCGAAGATTCCTTGGAAGCAGAGATGAAAAGACAATTCTCTTTTAAGTTGGAACCAAATAATGCTCCTTGGCCCTAAAAATGTAGAATTTTAAAACTAATCAGGAGACTGGCAGGTGTAGCGAAAGCGCGTCTTTATGTTAGTCACCAGCTGCGGGAGTATAGTCAGACTAGTATGCTAGTGGACTCACCTATCCTGTAGACCTGCCAGGCCCCCACAGTGCCGTTGTGCAGCGTGTCCACGACGTGGAACACGTCCCCACACCGGAACGACATCTCGCCGTCGGTTGGCTCCGTGTAGTGGAAGTGCGTCTTTATGTTAGTCACGAGCTATGGGAACATAGTCAGACTAGTATGCTAGGGTTCACCTAGTTCGTTAGTTTTACTGGGCTTAACCATTGTGCCTTTTTTGCGTGATAGCGAGGTAGCCCTATTCCAACCATCCAAGCTCCTCCACGAAACTCAGCGTATGTTTGAGGTTGCTAAATACCTCCTTTAGTGTATGTGGAGTCCCCAAGTATCTACTCCTGTATACCTCTCATCATCATCATCATCATATCAGCCGAAAGACGTCTACTGCTGAACATAGGCCTCTCCCAAAGATTGCCACAATGACCGGTCCTGCGCCACCCGCATCCAGCGGACTCCTGCGACCTTCACCAGGTCATCAGTATACCTCTACCTGTTTACAATTTAGAAGAATATGTTTTGCTGTTTCCTCCTCTTCCATGCAGGCTGCACATAGGACTATCTGTTTTGCCCATATTGTGCAGGTGTTTGTTTAATGTGTTCTGTCCCGTAGGGCTCACCTATCCTGTAGACCTGCCAGGCGCCCACAGTGCCGTTGTGCAGCGTGTCCACGACGTGGAACACGTCCCCACACCGGAACGACATCTCGCCGTCCGTCGGCTCCGTGTAGTGGAAGTGCGTCTTTATGTTAGTCACGAGCTATGGGAACATAGTCAGACTAGTGTGCTAGTGGACTCACCTATCCTGTAGACCTTCCAAGAGCAGTATGCTTAGCACATGATTGGCGCGACAGTATCTCGCCGCGAGATAGTCTATCCGTTCCTCTTTTGTCAATATAGCTAGTGAAGGACGGGAGATGTATCTCGCGGCGACATACTGTCGCACCAATCATGTGCTAAGCCTGCAGGTGTAGCGAAAGCGCGTCTTTATGTTAGTCACGAGCTATGGGAACATAGTCAGACTAGTATGCTAGTGGACTCACCTATCCTGTAGACCTGCCAGGCGCCCACAGTGCCGTTGTGCAGCGTGTCCACGACGTGGAACACGTCCCCACACCGGAGCGACATCTCGCCGTCGGTTGGCTCCGTGTAGTGGAAGTGCGTCTTTATTTTAGTCACGAGCTATGGGAACATAGTCAGACTAGTATGCTAGTGGGCTCACCTATCCTGTAGACCTGCCAGGCGCCCACAGTGCCGTTGTGCAGCGTGTCCACGACGTGGAACACGTCCCCACACCGGAACGACATCTCGCCGTCGGTTGGCTCGGTGTAGTGGAAGTGCGTCTGTATGTTAGTCACGAGCTATGGGAACATAGTCAGACTAGTATGCTAGTGGGCTCACCTATCCTGTAGACCTGCCAGGCGCCCACAGTGCCGTTGTGCAGCGTGTCCACGACGTGGAACACGTCCCCACACCGGAACGACATCTCGCCGTCGGTTGGCTCCGTGTAGTGGAAGTGCGTCTTTATGTTAGTCACGAGCTATGGGAACATAGTCAGACTAGTATGCTAGGGTTCACCTAGTTCGTTAGTTTTACTGGGCTTAACCATTGTGCCTTTTTTGCGTGATAGCGAGGTAGCCCTATTCCAACCATCCAAGCTCCTCCACGAAACTCAGTGTATGTTTGAGGTTGCTAAATGCCTCCTTTAGTGTATGTGGAGTCCCCAAGTACCTACTCCTGTATACCTCTACCTGTTTACAATTTAGAAGAATATGTTTTGCCGTTTCCTCCTCTTCCATGCAGGCTGCACATAGGACTATCTGTTTTGCCCATATTGTGCAGGTGTTATTGGCCGTGTGGTGACGGCATTAAGAATATATTTGTCACAACACCAACTCCTCCTGCGGGTGTCGTAAAAGTCGACTAAGGGATCGAAGTGTCACTTACCATCATTTGATAAAAGATTGATGATGGGCAGCAGCGTCATCATAGTGGACACATTACTGCGATCGCCAATCCGCTTGCCCAGCGTGGTGATTATGGGCATTTACCTCCTAATGCGTCTATACGCATAGTTAATAGGAGAGGCCTACGTCCAGCAGTGGACTATCATAGGCTGATGATGATGTGCAGGTGTTTGTTTAATTTGTTCTGTCCCGTAGGGCTCACCTATCCTGTAGACCTGCCAGGCGCCCACAGTGCCGTTGTGCAGGGTGTCCACGACGTGGAACACGTCCCCACACCGGAACGACATCTCGCCGTCGGTTGGCTCCGTGTAGTGGAAGTGCGTCTTTATGTGGAACGAGTCACCAGCTGAGGACATGAAGTCATTGGTCAAAGAAACCCGTGGCGAAATGGAACGAATATGGTAAAACTTCTGTCTAAAATATGTATAATGAATATATAATAGCAACGCGCTCCTCGTGACCAGAACGTGATGTTTTTGCTAGTAGCTGGGTGGCTCTGTGTAAGTACTGAATGTATGAGGTTCTTTGAGGCGATGGATAAAAGGGGGTCATCTATTATGTGTTAATTTGTATGTTTTGCTTAATTATGTTGTTACCTTGTGATATTATGTATTAATTGTAAATGAATACTTATATTGAATTCCACAGTGCATTGGTACTACCAGTAATGCTGTGTAATTTTTTGAATAAATAAACAAATTTAATCCCGGTTTTACCATTTGTTGGTTTTATCAGGAGTTAAAATGGGATTAGTTCTTACATAATTATTATGTATACAAATTCACTAGGTAGTAGGTAAGAAATTAAATTACCTAGTATACATCCTTTGAAACGCCTTTATGTGGTAAAAGTATTTACAAATTGGTAAGTTGTTCGGCAACTCGGTACCTTCGACAGCTCAAGTGGTAGTAATGTAACTAGCTCTGCCAGTTTGGATCTTGAAAGGATATTAATTATTAGGTAATTTTCTTTTATCGAGGAAGAAACCAAATGGTTTTAAGTTTAAACATACAAAAAATCCCACCCGTCATAGAGAAAAGGAGTTATAGAAATTCTCATGTATGGCACTTACGCATTTGTCCACCAGCGACAGCACTGTACTCGCTGGGTGAATGTTGCACAATGAGATCAATCCTCTCCTGCAAACTAAGCAGGAACAACACGGCTTCCTCTCGCGTCACGCCTTTCATCTCCATGTCGTTTACCTGGAAGAGCGATATTGGTTTGTTATATCCATGTTCCGTTTACGTTAATACCTATAAAACCTTATGCTGGTAAACAAGTATTGGACTTGAGCTGGTATCTATGAATAACATTGTACGAGTGAAAAAATGTGTAAGTTTGTATACGGTAGGAGTTGCGACGCTGTACCACGTAAAGAGGGCAGTAAGAAGCAGTCACTTTACTCCTAGATGGTTTCCGGAAAGGTTGCAGGCACAGATCAGTATAGATAGCTAACGGAGGCATGGAACATTTCGCAGCGTTATGGCCCATTGGCCTTTATAAGTGTGACAGATGCGCGCCCTATGAGCCAGTCTCCACTTACCCGCGACTGCAGAATGAGCTCAGACATATCCGCAAAATGCCGAATTGTGCCGTTATTTCTTGTAAAAACAGGAGTGTAAATAAAAATTTCAAGGACTATGGAGTCACGTATCACATTTAAGTATAGATTTTTTAGTTATTACTTGACAAAACCACGTATTTTTGCAAATAATATATAACAACAAACCGCTGACATAAATGTCATAATGATTTTCCTTGGGCGTACCAATTGGTTAAGCTATTCAGTGACAAGTTGTATGTGCGTTTTACATTGACGGCTTAGAATAGCAAGCAAGTTGCAATTTGGTAAGCGACCGTGCAATGTATCGAATTGCTAGCGATATTCACAACCGTACTGTTATTTCTTGGTACGGCCGCTGCGAGCAGGCCGCGAACTAGAGGTACGACTGACCGTGCCGATGATAAATAGGGTCGATAAAATTGTTGATGTATTTGATCATATTACATTTTTCTTTCATATTTTGACCTTTGTATCAATATCTTATCCTTATAAAGGTAAAACAATATAAATGAATTATATCGCATATATTTATTATTTTGAGCCTCTTACAATAACCGTTGTCAAAAGTTGAAATTGTTTTATTTAAATATGTGACCATCGCGGAAACGGATGATAACATTATCTTTATTAAATGTACACCCGTCTAAATAATTATTTGTTCATTTGATTCCCAGCAACAATTAAGATAATGTCGTTAATAAATTGCTTTGTTCATCATATTCAAATATATGTTTATAAAGATTAGACACATAGTTCAATAGGATATTTTAGTCTGTATTTATTTCTTATTGAATGATAGATCGATTTTAATGTTTTTTCTTATCAAATATCTATGGATAATAATTTATCGACGTAGACTCCTCTCTAGTGGCGCGTCATATGGTAGCGCTTTAGCCAATCACAGGCGTGGCAAAGGCCCGACCTCGGAGACACCGAGACTGATTACGATTTCGCTTCGTTACAAATCTCTCTCTTTCATATATCTATGGCTGCGATTAAAGACGGACAACTCAGTGGATTTCACTGAGTTCATTTGACACGCTAAGTAGGTACGTTTGCTTGATCTATGGTATATATGACATCTGTGAGCTTTACCTTTAGGATTTTATCAGCGGGCTGTAACCCTTGTAACGCAGCAGGACTGGTGGGCTGCACGCCTGAGACGAACACGCCAGATCGGTTGCCGCCGCATAGTCGAAGTCCTACTGAACCCTCTTTTTGGAAGCTGATGAGTCGAGGCTCGCTTCTGAAATTTGAAAACAGAATGTGACCTTGGAAAATATGTCTCAGTTCAACGAAAAAGGGATCGGACTTTTTTAGCAGAACTAACTAAATAATTTGGTAAAAAGTATCACTCTTTGCAAGGTTTTTATAAGAAATATAAACTTACGGTGGTTTGTTTCGTTGGTTGGTCATGCCATCTTCTTCATATAGTTGTCGTCTGCTGCTATAATAATCTGAAATGATAAACACCGTATATGTTAGGTACTTAGGTATATTGGCTTCAGATTGATTTGATGTAGGTAGATTCTAGTGGCTTTAAGAGCATGTATCTACAGGTTTTCAGAAAACAACGCCGCCACGGGTTTTTTCTTATCTAGAATAGGATAGGATATACCCCGTGCGTAGGATATTTATTATAGATACGCTGATCACAACGGCAGGATACCGAATTCATTGCCGAATTTCATTTCCCAACCAACTTTTCGCAGAAGTGTCATTTGGCCGAATTTCATTTCCCAACTTTACATAATTCAATGTAACCTAACCCAACCCACCGGGTAATTCTCATTTCCCAACTATGGGGTTGAAAAATGAAATGGTTGCGAAATAATGAACTGGCAAAAGTTATAAAATTTTCGGCGAAAAGGCAGATAACCGTTAACAATAGATTTAGGCGGAGGTGGCAGTTGTTCAGTTCTAGAATCTATCCTATGGCAGAGAATCCTCCTTGGGTCCTCCCAACACTCACCGTCATTCCGTGGTGGGGGCGGCCGTGGTGGTTGCTCGGCCTCGTGAGACATCGGGCCGCGTCGGTTGTCGCCGGCGCCGCCCCGCACCGGCGCCGCCACGTACAGGTTCTGTCCGCTGCTGGAGTACGCTGACTGCATCGGCTCTGTGCCCGCGTATACGTTGTGGGATCCATCTGGAATTATGATTTAATAATGTAAATATAATCGCTGTCAAACGTTCAAGTGCAAAATATATATACTTTTTTTATGTTGGCACAACAAAGTGACTTGGCTCCACTCCACCTGATCGTAAGTGAAAAGTAGAGCCCAAAACGCGGCGGCAACGAACAGGAGACAAGCAGTCAGTTGCCACCGTCTTGCTGGCCCGCTAGATGCTTCTAGTAGATTTTTTTTTCTCTCTTGATAATGTCAGACGATTCGAAAATGCTTATTGATAAGCTTACTTTAATAAAGAATAGTTTGACTTTGACTTCTTCACGCTTCGTTTAAAGGGTCCCAACGAGATAATGTGAGTAACTTAGGTAGTGGGTAATTATGCTTCGAACAGTCCGAGTGCGATCCGTTACGTGATCCCATAGTTCCATTCTACCGGCAAATACAGCATTTCTATATAAAATAAAACATCGGCACGTGGTCTGGAACTCGGTCCGGTATATTGTGAGCAAATATAAATATATCAGTATCTTAGGACAACCCGCAAATGTAGGCTTTTCTTACTCAAGATTCCCATAGTAAGTTTACTGGGGATAGGTCAAAAGACTTAATAGGTACCTACACACAATTAAGCCTTATTGAGCTCAATACTATAAGATAATGTTTAGAGAAAGTTGTACTAAAAGAACTAGATTTAGAAGAATTAAATCAATTCATACAAGTTTTCGATTATGACTAAAGCGTTAAACGGCGAAAATCATAACTAAGAGAATAATTAACGCTCTCCTAATTAAATTCGATTAATCTATTCCTCATTTGTTTGCTACATACCATTCGCATAACGAAAGAGTTAGTAAGCTCGGATGATTCAAATTATTTAGTTAGCTGGTATTTCAAGGTATTTGGCCTAATGAATCAAGTTTGTTGACTGAGCTGTTATTAACGTAATTAACATTGCTTTGTAGTCAATTTTACGTCACGTGATGTAGATGATTAGGTTTTATGAAACGAATGATTTACTGTACTATAATAGTAGCCGAGCAAGAGATGTTTAATTATGTTAGTTTTACTAATATCATGCATGGTTGTTAATGTAAGTATTGACATTGATTGATTTTGTTTAAGATACAAGTACAAAGATCGCTTCACTCACGAAGATGCGCGGATTTGTCATAAGTAACCTCTTGTAATGTCATGACACGAGTCATGACAATACGAACCAAAGCAAGCGTCTATGTGAATTAAGCTATCTATAAACACTATAAACAGTTCTACGCTTGAAGTAGATTTCAAGTTATAATAATATAAAATAATAAGGTAGGTATATAATTGTGTAAATTACAAAAACCAATAAAGCGAGGAATTTCTAAAAGCGTATTAATTACAAATACTTGTTACTAAGACTTGCTAAATGCGTCCCTCCGTTTTATACCCATCACGCAACGGAGTCAGTACGATGACATCAACTGGCAAAAACAATATAGCTTCTCCTATAGGCATATATAAAGGCATATCCTATGGAGACGCCTGCCCTATTCGATGATACGACATCACAGCGATGAGAAACATAATTAAAAGTTTGCAGGCTTACCTAAACTATTATAATTATTCTGATAATTCCCATTAGTAACAGTCTCTTCTCTGATAAGTTCTCTCGTCACCACCAAATTGAGTCTGTCCTTACAGGACTCTATGAGTTTCCTGGCTTCCTTCAGCGTTATGGCATCGGTGATGGCAGTGTTGTTGATCCTGGTGACCACGTCTCCTTCGCAGAGACCCTGGCCGGCTTGGTTTAGCTGTTCTCTGGCTCGAAGGGTCAGCTCTTTGACATAGAGTTTGCAGCCCAGGACAATGCCAAAATCTGTAAAGAAGAATAAATTGGCGTAAATGTTAAGTTAGATAGCCAAAGTCAAAGTCAAATAATTCTTTATTCAAATTGGAATAGCAACAAACTCTTTTGAATCGTCTAGGTATTGAAACTACTTCCGGTTCGAACCCTACACCGCTGACCCAAGAAGAACCGGTAAGAAACTTGGCGGGAATTGCCATAAAGCAGTGCAGCGTGGTTATGATTATGGACCCAATGGAATATTCGTGGAGGTCGATATCAGGAGATAATGTATTGGTCGATCATTTGGATTAAATGCATATTTAATCGAAAATCCATCATTTTCATTTTACATTTGAGAAAGAAAGAAAGTGATTGACATGAGCTATCATATGATTGGAAGAGTAAATAAGAAGGAGAGCAAGAAACAGAGATATAGGTAGATATAATACAAAGAGAGATAAAGAGTCAACATGGCCAAGTTTTTAATTTTTCTAAGGAACCCTGACTTTTACGAAAAATTATATTGGTACACATCATCAGCCTATGTTAGTCCACTGCTGGACGTAGGCCTCTCCTATTAACTATACGTATAGACGCATTAGGAGGTAAATGCCCATAATCGCCACGCTGGGCAAGCGGATTGGCGATCGCAGTAATGTGTCCACTATGATGACGCTGCTGCCCATCATCAATCTTGTAGAAGGGTCAGTGACACTTTAATCCCTTAGTCGACTCTTACGACACCCGCAGGAGGAGTTGGGGTGGTGATAAATGTATTCTTACTGCCGTCACCACACGGCAAAGCCTATATTGGTACAGTCTCCGGCAATGGTATCTTACGCTATGAAGGCCGCAAAAATATGTCCCACGCCTTCATATCAGTAAAAATATTGTGTCAGATATTTTTGAGACCTTCATAGCGGAAGATACTATGTATTGCCGGTGATTGTACCATGCGTTAAAGGCTCGGCATACGACGATTAAAGACACGCAGACGTCCATCCCATAAGCTACCAAGAGCAGCTCATCAGTATCCTTGTTTGTCACAGATGTGGTACAGCAAGTGTTACCTTACCTTTTTAAATACAATACTGCTATAAAGCTCCTCAAATACGGAGCGAAACATGTCGAGCGACGTGAGTAAGTTAGTAGAGTAGAGTTATTTACTTACATAGTCAATTACCAATCATTTTAAAGACATAACTCTCGTGAGACCCTTATATTCATAAACCTTCTCATATACGGAGGAAACATAGAGCATTTTCGACTTGAGTGACTCACAATGTGAGTCTCGGTCTCGGCATTCTCGGCCAAAAATCGAGCCGAGATATCCCTCTCAGCTCACGGCCAAAAATGGCCGGGACTCTCGGCCGTGGCCGAGATTCGTAATGATCTGTAATTGGCGAGCTTGACGCCATCTCGCGAACTTACTACGATTTTATTGGTGTCATATGGACATGAACTGATTTCAATTTCACTTTAAAATTAACGGAAAGAATAATTTAAAGTAAGCGACCCCTATCATACAATCGATAAAAATACCTAAAATTCGAATACCGGTTTGTGGGGTAACTATGTACATAAAAAAAATCGAAAAATAGAAATATCCTAAGAAAATTGCTGTATTTAGTTTGACGTTAGACTTACTATAGGTATTTGCAAGGGATTTTTTATGTAATTTATACGTTTTTTATCCTTTCTACCAAGTCTCGGTCTCGGCCGAGAATCAAATTTAATCTCGGTCTCGGTCTCGGCCGAGACTAAAATATGGGTCTCGGTCGGACCTTAGCAATAGGCATAAGCTCTACCAGGAGCCCACTCATCACTCTCATTTCTAGCGAACTAGTAAAAGTCTTAGTTAATCAAAATACCAACCTTCCTTCTTCCCGTTCCTAGTAAGCGCGAGCTTGATATTGGTAGGCGCGGTGGGCGGCGGCGCGGGCGCACGCCGCCGCACCACCAGCGACACGGCGGCGCCCGAGTCCCGCAGCACGGCCACCGCGCGCCCGTACTCTACGTTCTCGAGGGGGACCCCGTTCACGGACACGATACGGTCGACGGTACGATTTTATTGGTGTCATATTGACATGAACTGATTTCATTTCACTTTAAAATGAACGGAAGGAATAATTTACAGTAAGCGACCCCTATCAATATCATACTATCGATAAAAATACCTAGAATTCGAATACCGGTTTGTGGGGTACCTACATAAAAAAAAATTCAAAAATAGAAATATCCGAAGAAAATTGCTGTATTTAGTTTGACGTTAGACTTACTATAGGTATTTTGCTAGGAATTTATTTTATTATGTAATTTATACGTTTTTTATCCTTTCTACCAAGTCTCGGTCTCGGTCTCGGCCGAGAATCAAACTTAATCTCGGTCTCGGGCGAGACTAAAATATGGGTCTCGGTCGGACCGTAGCAATAGGCATAAGCTCTACCAGTAGCCCACTCATCACTCTCATTTCTAGCGAACTGGTAAAAGAGTCTTATTTAATCAAAATACTAACCTTCCTTCTTCCCGTTCCTAGTAAGCGCGAGCTTGATATTGGTAGGCGCGGTGGGCGGCGGCGCGGGCGCACGCCGCCGCACCACCAGCGACACGGCGGCGCCCGAGTCCCGCAGCACGGCCACCGCGCGCCCGTACTCTACGTTCTCGAGGGGGACCCCGTTCACGGACACGATACGGTCGACGGTACGATTTTATTGGTGTCATATTGACATGAACTGATTTCAATTTCACTTTAAAATGAACGGAAGGAATAATTTACAGTAAGTGACCCCTATCATATACTATTGATAAAAATACATAAAATTTGAATACCGGTTTGTGGGGTACCTATATAAAAAAAAATCAAAAATAGAAATATCCTAAGAAAATTGCTGTATTTAGTTTGACGTTAGACTTACTATAGGTGTTTGCTAGGGATTTTTTATGTAATTTATACGTTTTTTATCAAATTTAATCTCGGTCTCGGCAGAGACTAAAATATGGGTCTCGGTCGGACCGTAGCAATAGGCATAAGCTCTACCAGTAGCCCACTCATCACATTTCTAGCGAACTGGTAAAAGAGTCTTAGTTAATCAAAATACCAACCTTCCTTCTTCCCGTTCCTAGTAAGCGCGAGCTTGATATTGGTAGGCGCGGTGGGCGGCGGCGCGGGCGCACGCCGCCGCACCACCAGCGACACGGCGGCGCCCGAGTCCCGCAGCACGGCCACCGCGCGCCCGTACTCTACGTTCTCGAGGGGGACCCCGTTCACGGACACGATACGGTCGACGGTACGATTTTATTGGTGTCATATTGACATGAACTGATTTCAATTTCACTTTAAAATGAACGGAAGGAATAATTTACAGTAAGCGACCCCTATCATACAATCGATAAAAATACCTAAAATTCGAATACCGGTTTGTGGCGTAGGTAAGGTACCTACATAAAAAAATAGGTATTCAAAAATAGAAATATCCTAAGAAAATTGCTGTATTTAGTTTGACGTTAGACTTACTATAGGTATTTGCTAGGGACTTTTTAAGTAATTTATACGTTTTTTATCCTTTCTACCAAGTCTCGGTCTCGGTCTCGGCCGAGAATCAAATTTAATCTCGGTCTCGGTCTCGGCCAAGACTAAAATATGGGTCTCGGTCGGACCTTAGCAATAGGTAGCTCTACCAGGAGCCCACTCATCACTCTCATTTCTAGCGAACTGGTAAAAGAGTCTTAGTTAATCAAAATACCAACCTTCCTTCTTCCCGTTCCTAGTAAGCGCGAGCTTGATATTGGTAGGCGCGGTGGGCGGCGGCGCGGGCGCACGCCGCCGCACCACCAGCGACACGGCGGCGCCCGAGTCCCGCAGCACGGCCACCGCGCGCCCGTACTCTACGTTCTCGAGGGGGACCCCGTTCACGGACACGATACGGTCACCGGTACGATTTTATTGGTGTCACTGATTACAATTTCACTTTAAAATGAACGGATGGAATAATTTACAGTAAGCGACCCCTATTATACAATCGATAAAAATACCTAAAATTCGAATACTGGTTTGTGGGGTACCTACATAAAAAATATTCAAAAATAGAAATATCTTAAGAGAATTGCTGTATTTAGTTTGACGTTAGACTTACTATAGGGAATTGCTAGGATTTTTTTATGTAATTTATACGTTTTTTATCCTTTCTACCAAGTCTCGGTCTCGGTCTCGGCCGAGAATCAAATTTAATCTCGGTCTCGGTCTCGGCTGAGACTAAAATATGGGTCACGGTCGGACCTTAGCAATAGAGTGATGAGTGGGCTACTGGTAGAGCTTATACCAGTAGCCCACTCATCACTCTCATTTCTAGCGAACCGGTAAAAGAGTAGTTAATCAAAATACCAACCTTCCTTCTTCCCGTTCCTAGTAAGCGCGAGCTTGATATTGGTAGGCGCGGTGGGCGGCGGCGCGGGCGCACGCCGCTGCACCACCAGCGACACGGCGGCGCCCGAGTCCCGCAGCACGGCCACCGCGCGCCCGTACTCTACGTTCTCGAGGGGGACCCCGTTCACGGACACGATACGGTCGACGGTACGATTTTATTGGTGACATATTGACATGAACTGATTTAAATTTCACTTTAAAATTAACGGAAGGAATAATTTACAGTAAGCGACCCCTATCATACTATCGATAAAAATACCTAAAATTCGAATACCGGTTTGTGGGGTACCTACATAAAAAAAAAAAACAAAAATAAAAATATCCGAAGAAAATTGCTGTATTTAGTTTTACGTTAGACTTACTATAGGGAATTTTTTATGTAATTTATACGTTTTTTTATTCTTTCTACCAAGTCTCGGTCTCGGTCTCGGCCGAGAATCAAATTTAATCTCGGTCTCGGCCGAGACTAAAATATGGGTCTCGGTCGGACCTTAGCAATAGGCATAAGCTCTACCAGTAGCCCACTCATCACTCTCATTTCTAGCGAACTGGTAAAAGTCTTAGTTAATCAAAATACCAACCTTCCTTCTTCCCGTTCCTAGTAAGCGCGAGCTTGATATTGGTAGGCGCGGTGGGCGGCGGCGCGGGCGCACGCCGCCGCACCACCAGCGACACGGCGGCGCCCGAGTCCCGCAGCACGGCCACCGCGCGCCCGTACTCTACGTTCTCGAGGGGGACCCCGTTCACGGACACGATACGGTCGATGGCACGATTTTATTGGTGTCATATTGACATGAACTGATTTCAATTTCACTTTAAAATGAACGGAAGGAATAATTTACAGTAAGCGACCCCTATCATACTATCGATAAAAATACCTAAAATTCGAATACCGCTTTGTGGGGTACCTACATAAAAAATATTCAAAAATAGAAATATCCTAAGAAAATTGCTGTATTTAGTTTGACGTTAGACTTACTATAGGTATTTGCTAGGGATTTTTTATGTAATTTATACGTTTTTTATCCTTTCTACCAATACCAAGTCTCGGTCTCGGTCTCGGTCTCGGCTGAGAATCAAATTTAATCTCGGTCTCGGCCGAGACTAAAATATGGGTCTCGGTCGGACCGTAGCAATAGGCATAAGCTCTACCAGTAGCCCACTCATCAGTCTCATTTCTAGCGAACTGGTAAAAGTCTTAGTTAATCAAAATACCAACCTTCCTTCTTCCCGTTCCTAGTAAGCGCGAGCTTGATATTGGTAGGCGCGGTGGGCGGCGGCGCGGGCGCACGCCGCCGCACCACCAGCGACACGGCGGCGCCCGAGTCCCGCAGCACGGCCACCGCGCGCCCGTACTCTACGTTCTCGAGGGGGACCCCGTTCACGGACACGATACGGTCGACGGCACGATTTTATTGGTGTCATATTGACATGAACTGATTTTAATTTCACTTTAAAATGAACGGAAGGAATAATTTACAGCAAGCGACCCCATCATACTATCGATAAAAATACCTATAATTCGAATAACGCTTTGTGGGGTATCTACATAAAAAAATATTCAAAAATAGAAATATCCTAAGAAAATTGCTGTATTTAGTTTGACGTTAGACTTAATACTATAGGTATTTGCTAGGGATTTTTTATGTAGTTTATACTTTTTTATCCTTTCTACCAAGTCTCGGTCTCGGCCGAGACTAAAACATGGGTCTCGGTCTCGGCCGAGACTAAAACATGGGTCTCGGTCTCGGCAGAGACTAAAACATAGGTCTCGGTCGGACCTTAGCAATAGGCATAAGCTCTATCAGTAGCCCACTCATCACTCTCATTTCTAGCGAACTGGTAAAAGAGTCTTATTTAAACAAAATACCAACCTTCCTTCTTCCCGTTCCTAGTAAGCGCGAGCTTGATATTGGTAGGCGCGGTGGGCGGCGGCGCGGGCGCACGCCGCCGCACCACCAGCGACACGGCGGCGCCCGAGTCCCGCAGCACGGCCACCGCGCGCCCGTACTCTACGTTCTCGAGGGGGACCCCGTTCACGGACACGATACGGTCGACGGTACGATTTCATTGGTGTCATATTGACATGAACTGATTTCAATTTCACTTTAAAATGAAAGGAAGGAATAATTTACAATAAGCGACCCCTATCATACTATCGACAAAAATACCTATAATTCGAATACCGACTTGTGGGGTACCTATATAAAAAAAATCTAAAATAGAAATATCCTAAGAAAATTGCTGTATTTAGTGTGACGTTAGACTTACTATAGGTATTTGCTAGGGATATTTTAAGTAATTTATACGTGTTTTATCCTTTCTACCAAGTCTCGGTCTCGGTCTCGGCCGAGAATCAAATTTAATCTCGGTCTTGGTCTCGGCCGAGACTAAAATATGGGTCTCGGTCGGACCTTAGCAATAGGCATAAGCTCTACCAGGGTCGCGTTTTATAAAGTTACAATTTACAATTTCGCTGTTTGTCTCTCTTTCTAGCCAATATGTGCGTGCGTTAGAGAGGCAAACAGCGAAATTGTAAATTGTAACTTTATAAAACGCGACCCAGTAGCCCACTCATCAGTCTCATTTCTAGCAAACTGTTAAAAGAGTAGTTAATCAAAATACCAACCTTCCTTCTTCCCGTTCCTAGTAAGCGCGAGCTTGATATTGGTAGGCGCGGTGGGCGGCGGCGCGGGCGCACGCCGCCGCACCACCAGCGACACGGCGGCGCCCGAGTCCCGCAGCACGGCCACCGCGCGCCCGTACTCTACGTTCTCGAGGGGGACCCCGTTCACGGACACGATACGGTCGACGGCACGATTTTATTGGTGTCATATTGACATGAACTGATTTCAATTTCACTTTAAAATGAACGGATGGAATACTTTACAGTAAGCGACCCCTATCAATATCATACTGTCGATAAAAATACCTAAAATTCGAATACCGGTTTGTGGGGTACCTACATAAAAAAATAAACAAAAATAGAAATATCCGAAGAAAATTGCTGTATTTAGTTTGACGTTAGACTTACTATAGGTATTTGCTAGAGATTTTTTATGTAATTTATACGTTTTTTATCCTTTCTACCAAGTCTCGGTCTCGGCCGAGACTAAAATATGGGTCTCGGTCTCGGCAGAGACTAAAATATGGGTCTCGGTCGGACCGTAGCAATTGGCATAAGCTTTACCAGTAGCCCACTCATCACATTTCGAGCGAACTGGTAAAAGAGTCTTATTTAATCAAAATACCAACCTTCCTTCTTCCCGTTCCTAGTAAGCGCGAGCTTGATATTGGTAGGCGCGGTGGGCGGCGGCGCGGGCGCACGCCGCCGCACCACCAGCGACACGGCGGCGCCCGAGTCCCGCAGCACGGCCACCGCGCGCCCGTACTCTACGTTCTCGAGGGGGACCCCGTTCACGGACACGATACGGTCGACGGTACGATTTCATTGGTGTCATATTGACATGAACTGATTTCAATTTCACTTTAAAATGAAAGGAAGGAATAATTTACAATAAGCGACCCCTATCATACTATCGACAAAAATACCTATAATTCGAATACCGACTTGTGGGGTACCTATATAAAAAAAATCTAAAATAGAAATATCCTAAGAAAATTGCTGTATTTAGTGTGACGTTAGACTTACTATAGGTATTTGCTAGGGATATTTTAAGTAATTTATACGTGTTTTATCCTTTCTACCAAGTCTCGGTCTCGGTCTCGGCCGAGAATCAAATTTAATCTCGGTCTTGGTCTCGGCCGAGACTAAAATATGGGTCTCGGTCGGACCTTAGCAATAGGCATAAGCTCTACCAGGGTCGCGTTTTATAAAGTTACAATTTACAATTTCGCTGTTTGTCTCTCTTTCTAGCCAATATGTGCGTGCGTTAGAGAGGCAAACAGCGAAATTGTAAATTGTAACTTTATAAAACGCGACCCAGTAGCCCACTCATCAGTCTCATTTCTAGCAAACTGTTAAAAGAGTAGTTAATCAAAATACCAACCTTCCTTC